>JASFAT010004536.1:0-225663 GCA_031353405.1 Baronia brevicornis | reverse complement strand
TGACCGACAAAAGGCACATATTCAGGGATGTCTCAGTGATCAACAGGTTTAACACTGGGAGCGATCACCGACTTGTGAGAGGCACTCTGAATATCGACTTCAAGTTCGAAAGATGCCGTCTGGTAAAGTCCACGCTCCGACCGACTCTATTCCAAACCGTGGCTGGCTCTCAACGCTTCCAACTGGAACTCAAAAATCGATTCGATGCCCTGGAACCCTCTGTGGATATCGACAAGGACCTCAAAAGTGTGGTAAACATCTTACGGGAGGAAGGGAACAGGTTTTGTGGAAAAAGGCATGCAGGCCGGAAGTCTAAATTCTCAGACGAGACCCTCCAGCTAATGGATATGCGACGTGAAGCAGCCAAACACGAGGAACAGGTGGCCCTCACCAAGCGCATTAGACAGTGCGTACGGCGGGACCTGCGTCGCTCTAATGCGGACACTATTAAAAACGCAATAGAGCGACACAAGGGTCCTAAAGTATTTCTGCAAAAGCTTGGGAGAAGCCATCTCACACATTTAAAAGCTCAAGATGGCAAAATGCTCACGTCCAAATCCGAGGTTCTCACTGAGATTGAAGACTTTTATGGAAATCTGTATGCCTCTCACGCACCACAGCCTGAACCCACACGCAATGATCCCAGAGCCACACTTACCCGCCACTACACCGACGAGCTGCCAGATGTCTGCCTTGAGGAGATGAGAGCTGGCTCTCCGACAACCCAAGTGATGGAAAAGCCCCAGGCGAGGACGGAGTTACTGCAGAGCTTCTAAAGGCGGGGGGTCGCCCCGTGCTGAAAGAGCTCTGCAGAATTTTCAACTCCCGTCTTGCAGAACAGGGAGGTACTCCACAGGCATGGAACAGGAGCATAGTAGTCTTATTCCAAATTGAGTAACATATATGCCAGATTGTGAAAATATTCATATACCCTGTTTTCTTCTTTTAGTACAATATTATATATATATATATATATATATATATATATATATATATATATATATATATATATATATATATATATATATATATATATATATGTGTGTGTGTGTGTGTGTGTTTGTGTGTAAGTGCAGTTACTAATTACCTTAGAGCATTTATTAGGGAGTCACTATCAATCACTTCTTCAAGAAACCAACGCGAGCCTAGTACAGCGTCTGAACAACAACTGGGATACTAAATGCTAAGAAACCTTGCGCGTCGGGCGATGCGCAATGGGACAAACGGAAAGTGGCGTCCGGCAGAGGTTTTCAAGCTGGCTGCTATGAAACCCGGTATGAATGATACGGTTTAAGGTATGGGGCGGTCGGGTCGTGGTGAGGGGAGCGGGGTTACATAACGACTGCGATCGATACCGAGGGCTGTGGAGAAAGGTTAGGTTGTGTTCACACTGTTTGTAGTACGGCGAGTTTTTTAAAAACTTCTTTCCAACTCACCACTACCCTGTGGAACCAGCTACTTTCAGCGGTTTTTCCGAACCGATACGAAATTCATCATCATCATCAACAGCCTGCGGCGGTCCACTGCTGGACATAGGCCTCCGCCACTAGCCCCATCTTCGGCTTCACGCATCCAGTTTCTACCAGTCGCTCTGTGCAGATCATCCCACCATCTAGCCGGGGGTCGTCCCACACTACGTTTACCGAGACGTGGTCTCCACTCAGAGATGTAAATATAGTGCAAATATCCCCCAACATGGTCTTCAATATAGGAACAAATATTTCATTTGAATATAACGTTGATGAATCTATTAACCTAGAATATTATACTAGTGTAATGTTAAAAAAAGGGAACTGACCTCGTGAGTGGTGCGGTGACGTAATACGTATAGAAGAATATGGTGAGGACGGAGAGCAACATAACGCCGGCGACGCATTTCCGGACGTTGACGTGGCTCGCCAGCCAAAAGCAGCAGCGGGGAGCCGGCGCTTTGTGAGCGTGGACCTGCACATAACCGCCGCACTCCAGCAACGGCGTGCGAGCACCACGACCTTCACTCGCCATGCTTTACTACACACCACTATATTTACACTACACAGAAACACTTAGTTCTCTAAATATTCACTATACAACGTCTCTATCTAGGAAATCGGCTGGCTGGGTTTGTCCTTGGCGATAATACTTTCTGACGCCACTTTCTGTGTTTCCACATTTCATAGTGTCGTGGTGTAGGAACACGTGCGTGCGCAGGGCGTTTGGATGCGCGGGCGCCACAATTGACGGCCATCTCGAGCCGACAAACGCGTCCGTTTCCGGTTTAAAATGGCCGCCAAAACATTATGGCGGGTTGTGCTCATCACGGCGATGTGGAGAGCTCCCGGTGGTAGAGCTCACGGCATCCGTGTGCGACACAAATCAACGCGTCCGCCCAATGGTGTCATCGAAATTGACTGTAAAAAAAGAAAACAGTTTCATAATTTTCTCAGAAAAACAGTATATTTAAAAATCAAAATAACTTTCAAAACTCTAAACAGTCAGATGTCGAATTATCTCTGTAAAAAGATAAGTGTTTATGTCTAAAATATTTTTAATTTATATGTATCACTCGTTTGAATTTTTTTTATAATTAACACCAATAAAGCAAACATCTACAATATATAAATATATCTTATTTATAAATTGTAGTCGATTGCGCACAAATTTTTTTGCTACTTTCAATTCTAGATTCAGTTTTTTAAATATTATAGAACTCAGTTTCGTTTGCATGTAAACATAACGCATTGAATTAACTTATATAATATTAAAATTATAACAAGAAGGTATTTAGAAGAGTACACCAGAACACTTTATCTTAATTAATCCTTGTTTAATCTTAAGACTCTTGATTAAAATTTACTGTAAAATACAGGCATAATCACACCTTTATTTATTAAAACAGCGAGTACCTAAGTCTGTCTTCCAACATAAACTTAATATAGTTATTTATGTCCCATTATTGGAAGACTCCTCTTCACCCTACGAACGCCCCATATAAGTAAAATCATTATTTATGTTTACAAAAGAGACATCATTTTAAAGTAGCTTCACTGGCAGTTTGCATGGAACCGATAGCATCAAAAACTTTATTTCCTTATAACAAAGAGATTCCACTTTTTAAGCTATAGGCTTTGATTAATAAAAGTAGTATCAAAATCGGTAACAGTGGCATAAAATAAGCGGAGAGAGTGAACAGATTCAAAGTTAATTAAAATAGATATAAAAAATAAATTGAGTTTGAAGATATTTCTATGCTGGCATGAGTATTCTATATTTTTTAAATATTATGAATAAACAGAAACCTGGCTTTTTACAGTTTTGTAATAAATAGTAAAATAAATAAAAAAACATCGAGGGAAATGCTTCTTCGTGTTTCACATACAAATACGAAAAAAATATAATATTAATGTTATCATAGATAAAATTGTATCCACGACCATATTATATTGTTATATATCATAGTATATAGTTATTGCTGCTTATTCTGAAAATATACATTTTGATTCAAATGCGAAGTTAATCGCTTTCGGAATCAATGATCGCGGGTTCGATTCTAGCATCGGGAATATATGCATAGGTTACAAGTATTTATTCCGAGTATGAGAAATACGCAAATCCACAGTGGAAAAGCGGGGTAGATAGGTGTCCGTATTTCAGAAACACGGAGGTCCCGTGTCCAGTAGTGGGATATACATATGTATATGGTCTCCTAAAAAGTATGCGAATATGACAAAACCAAAGTTGAAATGACATACGCAAATTAAAGTCTTCATAATAACAATAAAATTAAATTTATTCGTTTATTATTTGCTACCAACAGCTATCAAATGAACCACGAGAGGAAAATGATCGTAGTTGCCTACAATCATTAGCAATATTCAAGATAGTCAACATTCCGGTACGGATAATTTTAATTCGATAATGGGAAATGCGAGATGTAATTGGTTAATTATCTACGTTAAAGGGCAGAAGTTGAACGAATAAATTAAAATCATTATACGAGAGTATTATATTAACTGTTGCCTGCGTCTGCCTTCACGTCTTTTCCGTGTGAAGTAAATATTTATTTTGAAACGGAAATACAACATTCCGACTCGACCGGAAAAGTACCATTACAGAATATCGGATCGGCTTTAAGTGGTAGCATTTTACTGGGTTATCGCGTTTCATACGGTGAGTACCAGGTCTGGATCGGATCGGGCGGATCTGGACGTCCAATTCCTTTCCCCATCTTCTTCCCCTCCTAATATTTATATCCGTAAGGTTAGCATCGTATCTGCTATGTCCTTAATATTGCGGATGTCTATGGGCGCATAATGTTTACTATCAAATTACCTACTTTCTCGTTTGCATAAAAAAAATCTAGACCCTCAGCTTTGAGATGAAACCAATCCTCACTACACTATTTGGATCGTATAGGTTACTAAATAAATAATTTGCAGCCATTTAAGTATAGTTGAACTGTAAATGATCAATTTGAACATTATAAAATTTCTTGGTCTCGTCATTGGATAGCATCATCATCATAAATTTATTATAGAAGTAGGAGATGCTAAAGCATTGGTGGATTGGCAATCGTAGAAATAGGTAGGTACTGTGGTGAATATATGTTCTTTTGATATAGTTACATTTTTTTTCGTAAACCTTTTACCTTTTTAACTCAATATTTTTTTTTAAATTTAAATAGTATAGGAAATTACAATCTTTGAGAGAGAAAAAAGTTAAAATATATTGATATTCCACCCTGTCAAGTTGTAGAAGATTATTTAGAAAATTATCTATCTGAAATCATATATTAAGTTAAAGAACACTAAATTATAAAAGCCCCTCAACTAACCCTACACCATCAGCGGTCTATGATAATTTATACTTTTGATTGTAGGACGATTTTACTTCAATTCGTATTTTATGAGGTTATATAATTTACTACACTTCAAATGAAATACTTTAGTTTTCACTTAAGTATTTAATTCCAATTTATATTAAAACGAACTAAGGTTTTATGAATTTAAAGCAATTTAAACAAGGTATATTTTACTCATGGTGTGCTATATTTAACGAAGTTATGTTTATTATATCTGAGTTAAGAACATTAAACTTCAACCTTAAGGAAACTTAAAGTAATAAAGTCGTGTTCCAACAAGATAACGTAACGTACACGTTCTTTTAGGAAAATGGAAATAGAAAAGCTATTTCAGTAATACTACGAAACGTAAGATCAGTTACAAAATATGTACAGGGAAAGAAGATAAAAATATCAATATGTCTGAAATAATCTTGGGGCTCATTGAATCGTGAATACCTCCAATGGCAGCCTCTATAAATCCGACCTTGTTTCTATTCCAATAAGGTCTGGCAAAGAAACATTTCTTACAATACTGAAACAAATTCATTCAACTGTGAAATTGGAGGAGCGAACCTCAAAATTCTGGATTAAATTTGATTAAAAAGTTAAGTAATGAACGCGAAATCCGATTTCGTGTACGATGGAGCTGTTTATTTCAGATGTATGGATCTACAATTAAAGTGAGACTATAAGAATCATGGATTTGCGATTTAATATCCGCATTATTAATTACTTGTAATTTACGTAACAGGGGATTAACCTAGACTTCATATTACCATCATAATTTAAACACAATAACTTTTATGTTACCAGAAACTGAGTGCTCGTAAAGTCCCTCTAAATTCGCCGTGTATATACTACATATTTAAGTGAAACTCATGGCAGTCCGAGTAATGCATGATTCTATTATACGAATGTACGCTGGAATAAATTTAAAATACCTGTACTGTACACTTTCAAAACGGGAAATTCTGCGGGAAATTTTGTTTCGCATACGTGTCTCTGTTTCCACGTCAATAGCCGCTCGAGCAAACATACACAACTGTATTTGCTAACTAAAAGGGAGATTTCGAGAGCTCGTTTCGAGGCAGCGGTGGAAGTGAAACGCGCCCGGAATCCGTGATTGTGCGACCCTTTGAATATTAACTATCAAATGACCCGCTGCTAACCGGAGCGCGGATCTACAGGGCCATTGGAAAGGTTAATTCAAACTATTGAAGGCCAAGAAGACATTCTTGACCGTTTTTATAGAAATAAAAATAGAAAAATTGATGAATGGTGTTTTATTCTTTTATTATTATTTTAAAGATATACACACTATTCCAACTAAGCTAATAGCGCTTCTGTTTTAGCGCGCAAAAATATGATTTAACACCAATAGTCTAACGGTAGAATCGAACCTACAACCTTAAATCGTAAGCGCAATCTTTACCAACTTATCTATTTCTCCTTTAAATAGTATACGCGAGGATGGTAATTTAGAATTAATTTGTCAAAAGAAGCAGAGCATCCGCAGTAAAGAAGGGCAATTAAAGTTGTTAATTAAACGGAAAAAAGCTTCCCCAGGTCAGTTATAGACTGCGCGGAGCGATAACGATCTTAAAAAAATGGCAACGACGGACAACTGTGAAAGACACTGACAGAACACTACAGTTTAACATTGTGTCACAGGCTTACTAATTACATAATATAGTTGTTATGTACTTAATTTACTTCAGTGGTGTAACAACTCGGTTGTCGTACATACATACATACATATACTCGTACCTATAATCATTAACAATACTTGCGTTATAATACTATATCGAGTAACTTATTTTTTTTTGCAATAACATAATGATACGTATGTATACAAAAACATTATACATATCCCTTATTATATATAAAAACCTCACTACACTTCAAATAAAACTATATTACTGGCCACTTTGGAAATTTGTGTGTTTCAAATGCATCATAGTAACATTATGGGTTTAAAAATCATTTGAAAATTTAAATCGAATTTAAAGCATGGGATCAATACTTATAAAACTGATTTGTATAGTAAGTTCCATTACAAAGAAAGATTTACGTACTCGTACTAAATGTACGGTAAACATATAAACCTATCGACTACAAAAAAAACCTCAAGGTTCTTTCTTTAATTACATTAAAATCCAATCTTTTTTTAGGGAATAGGAAGGCATACGTGTCAGTTGATATAATTACAATGAACGTCGCCCACAGGCATCTGAGACTTTTGAGGAATATGTAAACTTGTTTTTTGAAGTTGCTAATGTAATCAGGGAATATCCTTGCCTAGACGCCTGTCCGTTATTTATGGTATTGGTACACGTGTACGCGACTCCAGCCTCCCGAGCTACTTACTACCTTATCACTCACCGATACCGACCGGTACCGATCCCATAAGAAGATTGTCGGATTTCTAACCAACGTGACCAGCCCATTGCCACTTTAGTTTGCTAATTAGAAAGGCAATGTGGGTGACTTTAGTTCTCTGGCGGATTTTTTCGTTCCGAATCATATCTACCAGAGAAACTTCGAGCATAGCTCTCTGAGCGACTCTGCGTTTGTGAAGCAGACGAACTGTCAGCGTTCACGTTTATGACGAATTTTAATATACCAAATTTGTCAAAAAATGACGGCGACGTGGTTCGCCATCCATCACGTCCTGATTCTTACGAGGGCGAGAAACGAATCATGGAGAGCCGTTTCGCTACGACGAATGTGAGGGGAAGGATATATAAAAAGATGAATGAGTGTGGAGAAAGCAAGGAAAGTGTGCCGGAATCGTAGCGGATGGAGATCTGTGGTGTCTGCCTACCACTACGGATATATCTAATGTGGTATCGGTTAGGAAATACTGTTTAAGGTAATTGGTTGAAACACTTACTGCCACTTGAGAAAAATTCATATTTTTTTTAGGAATTTTCAATAATTGCTCAGATAGCACAATATTCTTATGACATAAAATATAACTTTCATGTAGTTTGATGTTTTATAAAAATCCTGTCAAAATAGGTTGTGTTTCTTAGATAAGCAGAGACAAAAAAAAAACAGATGTTTAGTCTTTAAATGGAGTTATGAGGAAGATAAAGATTAGGCTTCGGGGCTGATTCCATCTTTTGAACTTTAGTCTGGCTCAGCTTTAGCTTGGACAACGGGTGGCCCGGTCACGGACTGCCGCTTTATGAGTGCCTAGATTTGGCGTTTTTACGTCTTCTTTGGCTGTGGTTGCATCTTTATCTTTAGTCAGGCCTGTTGCTTATCTCCGAATCAAAAATAGAAATAGAGTTTTAGTACCATGTGTCGAATATGAGTAAAGTTATACTTTACTCATATCTGACACAAGCTATCATTTTTATATCCGTATAAAGACTTCAATTTCACAATTTATTTTGACGATTGTATTACGCACTCTGTGGTAACAAAATTATGATGAGGATAATAAGGAAACTTGTATATATGTTCAACAATATTTTCGAATTTTTGAATATACTAATTATGCTGCCTAACATACACAAAATCAGAAAACGTAAATGCAAACATCACTATGCAAAGGTTTGAGGCGGATGTACTCTACTCACAAGCTTTTAGAATGTATCTTCAGTAAAAACTAATACCGGTTTCAAAATTGTAAGGTCAGTACAGTTTGCTTAAATAAGTGGTATGCTGTGTTACATATTTCATTATTTGTAATCAAAACTTAAAACATGCCTTCGTATCAGCAGCAATGGCTTAATTGGTAAGGACTGCGCTTTCGATCGGAGAAAGGGTGCGGGTTCGATCCTTCCACCGGAATACTAGTGTGAATCATATTTATAAACATTATCAGCGTATGGAATGGTAAACATAAATGCTAGTACATAATAACAAAACAACTAGTCGTGTTTAAAAAAAATCAAAGACTGATATATTTTTACAAATAATATATAATATATAATAAAAACATTATGATTAAGATTTGAAACAAGGACATTAAACTACAATGTTTATAATTAACATAGTTACATTTTTGTACAAATTTACAAAATTCTTCTCATAAGTCTCGTCTTAACATAAGGCACTTACTATATTGGCAATATACATTTTCGTTGGTATATTCGATGTTAGACGCGCCGATAAAAGTATTACACGCTACGTAACATATGGAGTACGGTTGTCTAAATCTAGGTTATATATATATATATATATATATATATATATATATATATATATATATATATATATATATATATATATATATATATATATATATATATATATATATATATATATATATATATATATATATATATATATATATATATATATATATATATATATATATAGACTGATTGGCTCAGTGGCGCGGCCCTCCGCCCACGGTGTCAATGGTCGCGGGTTCGATTCCCGCATCGGAATAAATATTTATATGGATTTTTAAATGTTTATTCCGAGTCTGGTAACCCCCCAATCCCCATTTCCTTTCCTGCCCCTTCCTTTCTTCTCTATCCTTTCCCTTCCTCTCCGCCAATCCACGGTCTGCCGTGCCAATGGATGCGTGGCTAGGGGCGAGCCTAGTCGTAAGCGTGCCGATCGTCCCGGGGTAGGCTCCCCCGGGGACTATGGTGCTTTACCTCAGCATGCAGGGCTCTGCTGGGGCTGACCTCCATCCTCCCTTGCGGCTCGTGGGATTCACTAAAGACGAATTTAATATACCTAATTTGTCGAAAATGACGGCGACGTGGTTCGCCACCCGTCACGTCCTGATTCTCACGAGGGCGAAAAGCGACCAATGACGAGCCGTTTCGCTGCGATGAATGGCAGCGGATGGAGCTCTGTGGTCTCTGCCAACCCCTGCGGGGGATAGGCGTGAATATAAAAAAAAAAAAAATATATATATATATATATATATATATATATATATATATATATATATATATATATATATATATATATATAAAGAATATTTTGTGAAGAGAGAAAAACCAAATAACTCTACAAAGTAAACTTCTAGGAAAAACAATGCGAAACGTTGTTTAGCAAACAAACACAAAAGAACATATACAATACTCATCATATTTAATACTCAAGCACAAATCTACAGTGGCAGACTGCGAAAAATGTAAAAGTACGTTTTCCGCGTGCAATTCGTTACAAATTTGCAGCAGACATTTAGAAGTAATAACAGAAGAAGACAGTAGTAGCAGTCTTAAAGTGTAAATAGAATCCAATTTTAATGTCAAAATACAAATGAATATAAAAAGTTCAGTCACAACATGTGGTAGTAGTAAAGAAAGTGCGTACGATGTTATCATGCTTTACCGATAATGTCACATCGTTACTTGGGATCAAAAGACAACGCGCTAGCGAAAGCGCCCCAACTTATTATAACTTCGCCCGTTCGCCACTCCTCGACTTCGCAGACCGATTTAAAATCCGCATTATAATGAAACTTGCGCATACAGATCATATTCCTGAAATATTACCGTTATGAATCAAAGAACGGACGGCCTTTCACGATGACACGGGTCCATTTTATGTCGATTGCTATTAAACAGGACAAAGGACAACGATGTCTGACATCACAATGTTTTACGGTTAGTGTGACATTTATACATAGAAATGCAATTTGAATGTTTATTTGACGTAAAAAGTTTTGCGTGTATATTTTTTTATGGAAGAGTTAGTCAAATATATACATATATTTAAGCAGTAATTTTGACTAAGCTAGTGTTATTTGAAATGTCTAGGGAGTCTATAGAGATATAAACACTAGCTATGTCTTTCCTGATGCCGCAATTCGCCCGCATATTTGGTCAAGCAAGATTAATTACTACTAAACATCATCTGTCAACTCGGAGGACATTCCGGGGACGTTTTGTTTGCCACACAAATAATACAAAGCATCTGTCTTGGGACTGGTCGGTACATGGTTTTGTTGTTATATACGAAATACAATGTTTTAATATGATTTGAACATATATTTAAATAAACAGTATTGTAAATCACTAGAAAGCAGATATAGCTTGGAATGAGATCAGGTATTATATTTGGTGAATGTCCTTAGCTTGTAGTTTGATTTGCTAAATGCAGGATGGCAGGGCGAACAACAATCCAGCACTAATTGTGATTCCATTAATTTGCATTGGTGCCTAGACTTACCTGCTGCATCCTTTTGAGTTCGCATTCTACATATACAAGCTTGAATTAAAGATGAATAATAATACTAAATCTTGTATTATCTAAAAATCTTTCCGAATCGATTCATTTACTTTACTTATAACTTTAAATGATTTAAAAATAAAAGAAGAAATGAGCAAAAAACTCATCAAAAATTAATTAAATATCAAATAAAAACATGAAATAAGTGAAGTAATCAATTGAATTTAGATTATTTGGTTAACTACAATCTCATTTTGTGGACACCAGTAATGTTGAAAACAATAATACGTTCAAATTCTATTGGACTTTCAGTAAACATATATCTCCAATTAACGCAGTATTTGCTGTCGTTAAACTAGGCCTGTATTACGCTCAATCCGATAGTCATGTAGATAATACTGTTTCTATAAAGAGACTAGTTCTATTAGATGTAAGGTTAGATTAAATTATAAATTGAAAGCACTTGTATTATATTAGAGGCGGTGGATTTATGCGATTAAAGTAAATTTATGCAAGACGTTATCTTCGGACAGTGTTGTTGCATAACAACGGCTTCGGTGGCCGAACGACTTCGCCGCCTCCTTTATGAAACTCCCGCTATGATATATGGGCATGAGTCGCCTCGTTATTGCTTCTTGCGACATTGCAAAATATGCATACTCTTTACCCAATGTGAGTGGTAAAATTTCGATGTCTATATGAGTAGACTATTTTACATTTTATATCATTTGCAATCTTATTCAGCAGAGAAACTCTGCCTTCGATATTGTAACGCAGACGATAGGCAGTAGTACATTTAAAAGCAGGAGCAAATTTTTGTCTTCAGGTTCTGAGGTATGGGCGAACAAAGCATTTGACCGTCCTAAATGTTGTCCAGGCCAAATAAATCCGCCTATCTGCTTTTTTTTAAGCTGCTCCCATCCTGCCCGAGGTTGGTTTCTGGCTCAATATGGTGATTTTTGCATCAATTGTGTTTTGAACGCATTGGATGCTAATTATAGTAGCGACTTCTAGTAAAACAATATTTAATCAAACAAACATCATGTTCATTATCATAGAGGACTATTTCATATATTCAGGTTTCTTTAGATGATGAATCAAATAAAAAAAAAACATTCCCGATATCATGTTACAGTATAACATGTAATAAACAAATCTACTTAATATATTAAAAAAAATATATAAAAATACTCTATGGTAAATAAAATGATCGCAAAGATTGTTTCGGCATGGCTTTTAGAGACAAATATATTTTAGAGACTACAAGTGGCTATAATCGTGCTGTAATGTTCTATAGAGCCGCTGACCTTCCTACAATAAATGATTCGACCCCATCGCACGGAATGTTTAAAAGCCATTATATTCATTCTATTTCTTAAGATGTAATGAAGTACAATTAGCAACTTTAAATTTATTAATAGAACGAAAACGATTTGGTTAAAGGGACAAGACAACTTAATGTGAAATAAATAATTTTAGTGCACACACCACAAACAGCATTATGTGCATTTTATAACGTTAACGAAAATATTTTTCGCTAATGAGGGCGGAGGGGGGGGGGGCAAGCTCGAACGCGGCCTCGTGATAATCCTCCCAACCATTAGGCCCGACCACTCGCTTGCAAATCGTCCGCATATTTTGGCCAAGATTAATTGTTCTCGAATATCATCTATCACGGTGAGCTCTCCCGTGACGGTCGGCAGCAGTGCGTGCGACATTTTATTCGAAGCATAATAGGTCTCGGGAGCAAAGCAGTTGAGGTAATTAAATTTTTGTCACAAACAATAACACCGGCTTTTTGGAAATTTTCAAGGAAATATTTGTCGTATTTATTAATGTTATTAAGTTCTCGTGATAAATAACATGTAACTTATAATCACCATCATCAGCAGCCTGCAGCAGTCCACCGTTGGACAGAGGCTGGCCCGATGTAGCGCCACCTAGTTTGATCTTCGGCTTTACGCATCCAGTTTCTCATTAGCGGAAGTAATACAATACAGTTAAATCTCTCAAACCAGTCTGTCTGTCAAAAGTTTTGTGGAAAGCGAGGTCTCAAATATTGTTTACAGTGTACTATGATATTTTATTATCTGCATAATAAATGGGATGGTTTGCCTGGGAAGTTCTTTCCCAGAAAGCGACTCCTGAATAGTATCTTGCTGCACCTCGTTCTCAAGCGTGGAGAGCCTGAAAGCCGGAGGTCCAATCCCTTTCTCTTCTCTCACAACCTCGATTCCTTTATTTTACCACTCTGTGCCCTAACTTTAAACCAACATATTTCCTTAAGGCAGCGGATCTGCAGTACCCTAAGTAGTGATCCGTTTGCTCTTTTGCTTACATATGTGATAGAAAAATATAGTCGAACAAGAAAACGAGGCATCTTCTTTAGATTTGGTAATGCTGAGGAATGTTTTAATATATCGGAGCAAATTTAAATTTCCCTTATTAAACAAGAAAAGGCGACTACATAATCATTAGTAAATCATACAATGCTTTGCGTATCATAAATAAGGCAGTCAAGGAAATATTTTTAATTTTTTTTTATACTCACGCCTATCCCCTGCAGGGGTTGGCAGAGACCACTGAGCTCCATCCGCTGCCGTTCATCGCAGCGAAACGGATCGTCATTGGTCGCTTTACGCCCTCTTGAGAATCAGGGACGTGACGGGTGGCGAACCACGTCGACGTCATTTTCGACAAATTAGGTATATTAAATTCGTCTTAGTGAATCCCACGAGCCGCAAGGGAGGATGGAGGTAAGCCCCAGCAGAGCCCTGCATGCTGAGGTAAGGCACCATAGTACCCGGGGAGCCCGATCCCGGGACGACCGGCACGCTTGCGACTAGGCTCGGCCCTAGCCACGCATTCATTGGCAAGGCAGACAGTGGATTGGCGGAGAGGAAGGGAAAGGATAGAGAAGAAAGGAAGGGGCAGGGAAGGAAATGCGGATTGGGGGGGTTACCAGACTCGAAATAAACATTTATAAATCCATATAAATAATTATTTATATCAAGGAAATATATTACATTAAATTGAAAAATGAGTTTTACATGCTATGTCTTAAGGACATTATAATTTTATTTTTAATTTAACTAATAAGTTGAACTTAGTCTCACAATATAATAAAAACGATTATAAAATATTTATTGTCAAAAAATGTGTAATATCAATACGAAGAAAAATACAAGTTGTCTGATAGTAGTCGGACAAGGTTAGCCAAAACGAATTTTAATATGTTTTGTGTGTAGACTTTTGCGTACAAAGAGCAGCGCCTTATATATCTGTAGAAAATGACTACGGAACAAAATGTAAGAATAAGTAAGACGTTTATACGTTTATAAAATTGTAACACACACGCACGCACGCACGCTCGCACGCACGCACGCAAGCTCGCACGCACGCACGCACGCACACACACATATATATGTGTGTGTGTATGTGTATCGCAACTAAGTTCTCGCTGGTTGTCATTTGATGACTCCAGCAGTGTTGGTCGATTTTGATATATCCAAAACGTCACGAACCAAGCTTAAACGTATAGTAAACAAACCGCTCTGACCTGTTAGTGATTGTATTGTGGCGTCATGTACCTTTAGTTGTATGAAAATGTTTGATTTTGTTCCAAATAATCGTCATTTTACGGGTATAAAATTATCGCGATGCAGTAATCGTACCAGCAACTCTTTGCTCTATAATTAGACACGTATGATTATCGTCCAATATCATTATCAAAATTGAAGTCTATGTCTCTAACAGTGGACTGCTGTATGTAGATGATGATGTTTATTGTCAATATATTATCATCAACATTCCATAGGCCACTGCTGTATTTAAACACCACTCAATTTTTGGATAAATTATCCTAGTCGCCTCGCCGTGCATATGTATCAACCATCTCAGCTGCTGCAGAATCAACAGTGCAGCAACCACCCACCGCCCTGTTATTATTTAGCCTAGGCTTAAGTTCAAAATAGTGTCGAATTTAACGACCGCTACTACGTAGTTATCGCGATCTAATGGCTGGCATCGCTTCCGCAATGCCTATGGCACTGCGGATGTTTATGGGCGGCGTTCATTGCTTTTCATCAGGTGTCTTGTCTTCTCGTTTCCTTCCTATCCCATAGTTTTATCCATCATTGACTGCAATGCACTATTGAAAAGTCTAATCATAAAAGCAATTTGTTGCGCCTCCATACACCGTTATATTTAGAACTTAATGAGCATGTAAGTTTATTGAGACCTGGAATACATACATTGATATCGTCACGCTTATTTCCCGTAGGGGTAGGCAGAGACCACAAATCTCAATCTGCTATTATCTTGCTATACTTTCACTGTTTCCTCCACACGCATCACTCTCTTCATGCAAGCTCGTCAATTAAGCATACTCTTGACCTGGATTTTCCTAAAAATTTCGGCAATTTGGTCAAGGTATGTTTTTCTTGGTCTTCCCCTACCGACCCTTCTATTTACATTCGCAACATAAATTTCTTTTTTCAGTCGTTTTCCATCCATCTTCTGTATGTGCTCAAACCATCTAAACATCCCTTTCTCTTCTCTTTATCATCTCCTGCAACTCTCTTTCCGACGAAGCCAGCAACACCCGATTTTCATCATACGCCTCATGTATTTGATGAGTAATCCATTAATATGTAAGCCACACTGATACTCTTTCAGGTCTGACAAGCAATTATGAATAGGTTGAATAGCAACGATGAAGCTACATATCCCTGTCTAAGAGGTTTATTGATATTAAACCAGTCCGTGTAAACCCCGTTATTCTGATACACATAAGCTGAAATAAACTATATTATATTTTTTAAATAAAATAATAATAAAAAAAACGAAAGTTAATATGTATAGAGTAATTGGAAAAAAAATTAGATAAAGCCTAATCACGTATCTCGAAAAATAACACTTAACGTAGAATTATTGCATGACGATGTTGTTCCCAATGATGTAATTAATTTATATAAATAAAATTAGCGTCTCCATGCATTCCCTATTTAATTTACCGGCTCCATTAATATACCACTTCAAACATAATTTAAATTTCGTTAGGTAAAATTAGGGCGATTACCGACTCGTCCCGAAAGATAAATCCTGAGTAAAAATTTCCCTCGCGGAGTTTATTGCGCAGCGGACAGAAACAAATTGAGTCAATCTTTTTTTTCTGCTACAAACGAAAAAACCGAAACTCTACATTTTCAACGTGTAAAGTTCGATATCAATCAGACCGACCTTTTTTCAATAAAGCTACCACAGGGCTCTTTCTCGAATCAATTTTTCGAGTAATTTGAGTTAGATGTCGGGTGTCCAGTGACTTTGATTTAAGACGAATTTGTATACGTTTTATTTCTGCGTCAGCTATATAAGAGATATAAATGTTATTAACTCTTATTAAAGTAATAAAATTTTAAGATACTAGTTATTATATTTTTTAGGTAATTTTTAAATGCGATTCTTTTGTCTTGTTCAATATTATTTTATGGAATTTTATTTATGAAATTATTCAAAACAAAAACTATATAATATAGGGTAAAGCAATAATAAAATAAATGTTATTGAATTTTTAAAGCGATATTAGTTTTAACATTTTCATCTTAATATGAAGTATGGGAAAAGGCTAGGGCTGTCTGTTTTCTGCATTAGGGGAGAAAAGGTTTAATTTATTCGTTTATAATGTATCAAATATAACGAAATTAATTTTACTGGTAAAGCGATTTCAGATAAAATAAGTGGCAATTAGCTTTACTAATTAATCAGTTATGACAAACACAAATAAACGTTGATATAAGTTTTATTAAGACAGGCTCAAAAGTAAGAATGATTATTAATTTTAACAAAAAATAGCAGTGTAAAGTTAAAATCACCCAGTGACCAATGACTTTTGAACTTAACTATCTTGTGTTGTCTACCCATGTTACGAAACTATTCAAACAGCATTTACGAAACATGTATGTATATTGATAGTAATTCATATATAATTGTAATTGTATTGTGATTTAAATAACATTTCGTATCACATACATCACACCGTTTCTATATATTCATTAGGAAAGGGACTAAAACTGTTATGCTTAAATAATAATAATTGACGACCCAATTTGCTCGTTGACAAAGTTGGGATCAATGGTAGGGGATTCGATTCGTGCATCGGGGTAAATAAAAAAAGTACAAAAATATGCATGCTTGCGAAGTTTTTTGGCGTTTCTTCTTCGCCCAGACGAACCTCATTACGAAAAGGTAGTAAATGCTTGACTATTTGCGAATGTTGACAACTGAAATTTAATTTTTTACTTAAACAAATAAAGGATTTGAATTTGAATGTATGTATGTATAGTTTCTGGATATGAATCTCTGTTTATCCAACCAATCCGCCTTGGCCAAGCGTGGTGGTAACATTTTTGCAGCAGTAAGAAAGCCCGTTCCCAGCCGTAGAACATATGTGGACTCTGAAAAATAATAATAGTAAAATAATTTCGTATATGAAAATGCGGCGGCCAATTTCACTAAATCTACTAGATCACACTGGAAATTTTTAAAACACATTATAACAATTCAATCCGTCCCAGATTGAAAACTGAAGATAAAAAAACAATAAAAAGATCCTTTATAATTATGACATTATTCATAAAAATTATATTATGATCATATTTTTATGGAAATCATTAAAAAATCTTAGCCAAGTTTCTCCTATTTTTCTTAGATAAACGGATCTATATATTTTTGTATCCCGTAAATAAAAAAATGAGTGGAAGTAAAAGCGAACGAAGCTTTGTTACTTTCATAATGGATTACCTAAATACAAATATATTATAGAAACACTAAAAGTAATTCTAAAATAAACACATCGGGGACACTATAACAGATGTCATAGCCGCTATTAGTGGGCCGCGTCGCGCGCCCGCAAAAGAGGAATTGATTAAAGAGCCCCCAGATACCACGCGTAGCTACAATGAATATTCAGTATTTCAGTGCATAAACATAATGGCGGTACAATCTTAGTACAGATATCGCTGTCGTAACCACACTGCCACCCATTTTTCATCTGGAACGTCAACAGCAAAGTGCGGTGTGCGTCCGAACTGCACTTTTTTAACAATGACCTTTCTAGAATAAAACGAGGAGTAGGGGTACGAAGTGGGTAGAGCGGAAATATTCTCGCGCCGTTGTTTTTGCACTTTATGATACCCGTTACTGGCGGTGGCGGAAAAGTCATAGTTTTGCTCGTGCATAACTTGGCAACTGGAACCTTACGTAAGGAATATAAAATATAATAACTATTCATGGTTTCCGATATATGTATATAGTTTGATTCGAAAAAATGTTTATAGCATAAAATATATTGTATAATTTGGTTACACAAACAATTATTACAATTAACGATATATATACGATTCTCCGCATACTATATTTATTAACACAAAAAATAAACAAATTTATTTTTCCAAACAGCCACAATAGTTATAAACAATGGCCCAGCTGATCACGCCTACCTTATCCATTTAACTAACTGTTTTGACCTACTTCGACTTGGCCTGAAAATATTTTAAATGTCTTGAAATTTCAACAAAATTGAAATTAAAACTGTAAAATAATCTTTGTTAAAAACTACTTACTTATGACGTCGTACGCTCTATATCGATATAAAATTTTGCACATTTCTCATAATGAGAAAGTATATACTCACCGAAAACAGTTAACTGGTTAAAACACGCACGACATAAATATTTATGTTTTAATAAAACAATGACTTCTTAAACATTTCCGTGGCGTCATTTTCGATATATGTGACAAAACAAAATCAAATTTTCAAATTCCAAAAAAAAAAAAAACTCGATATAATAGTTTATAAACAAATATAAGCATAAGATACAATTTCTGTTGTAAAAAAAAAAGAAAATGATGTTTATGAAAATTAATTAATAAATTTTATATTTAAATTAATTTTCTTATTTTATTTTTGAATTTATTTACAAAAATAATTATGATTTACTAAAACTTTACAAACTGTCAAATTTCAATATTCTTTTGCAATCTAACTTTCAAGTAGTGGGATCTAGTTAATCAGAAAGAAAATATGACGAATTACAAAAGAAGATATGATTAAGTGATGTTCGAAACATAATTTATATGATTATGTATCGATCATCACTTCACAGAATATACATGGTCGTGGAACACCAAAATGAGAACGACGTAATGTGTCGATTCGTTAATCGGAGCGATATGGAAGACATCACGCTTAATTTTTACTAAGTGTAATCTGAATGTGTAATAATAATTGTACAATAATTTTACCAAATCGCCTTCATCCAAATCATTAATGAAACATTTATGAAAAAAAATTGTTGATCAGATATTAAACTTTTACCTCCTAAAATATATACATTAATTTTATTTAACTTACCCTACTTATAAGTGAATCTTAGTAAGATTTTATCACGTAGCTTGTTATAACACAGGTAATAGATTAATAAACACGATAGTTCTATATAATGATCAAATATATGTTAAACTTATCAAAATCTAGTCATTATAAAGGAAGCAACACTTATTGTCACACATTTTGTACGCGTGTGTTAGATAACAGAGCAACGTGCAACACAACCTATCTCAGCTGTGTCTGGGGGCGTACTGAAAATAGTGAGACATTGCGGACAGTTGGCGGGCACCACAGCGATTGTAGAGCAAGGATTCTTAGGCGGGCGCAGCTACGAAAGCTACGAAACCTGAAAATTATTCGGAGGAAAAATTAGGTGCGCTCCGACCGCGACAGTCCATCCATTCGACAGTGCCGACGTTCGTCGTTTCGATACAACTCACGATCCAACCCGATTAATACTAAACGCGTCAATAAATATTGATGCCGGCTCCTTTGTCCTGCAAAGAGGAATTTGTTCCCTTTTATTAATGTTCATATATATTCACATTTGTTTGAGAAATTATATATTGATTTTCTTTGTACTCACATGACTTTTATTTATAAATGCATTGATGGACTTAATGATTGCTGTTTTATAAAATAGTTTTAAACCAAAGTTTTTAATTAAACACTTCAACCTTTATATAATAAACCTATTACAATTCTAGAATAGAAGCGCGATCCGCGATCTGAAATACACATTATACATGCCTTCGTATAATCTTTGGAATTAATACATACGTAGATACATATGCAAATTAATAGATACAAAAATAAAATTATGAAAAAAAAAATTTGTATACTTTTTTCGGGTTCTATTCCAGCATTAGGATAAATAAATAAAAAAATAAAAAACTATTTATTGATGAAAACCTTACAAATTGAAATATGTAACGAACAATAAAAAATTACAATTTTAATATTATTTGAGACTAAAATCTCAGAGAGCGCTCGTTTTCTTTTCTTTATCTCTCGTTTTCATTCCTTACTCCTCAAGATGGAGAAGGGAGATGAGGGCTATATTGTCGCTTTAATGAACAACAATAAAAAAGAAACTATAATTTAATTTAATTTGAAATTAATTAAGTATTAAATACTCATACTACTTACGTACGTACTACAGATATTTATTTCGGGACTGGATATGTCGCCAATCCACCAGTAACAGGCATGGTGGATTAACAAACTAAATAAATACACTTCCAGAAATGGGTTGGCTCCGTGTCTAGTGATGGGAAATATATAAACAGTTAAAAATGCCTTAAGAAGTTACAAATTGTGGAATCCGATTGGGGCATCGCAACAGCTTCATGATCAACATTGATCGCATGACTGTACTCGTAGACTGTAATGGCAGCACGCGATTATCAACAGTCACTGTCGCTCTCTTTACAATTCTAATAACAGCATTATTACACAATGTTGAATAAGTCTACATGGCTTTATTTTATTTTCTTACATAACATAACTTTTTTACTGTAGGTACCAGAGGCTGTGAATAAATATGAGTATATCGAACTCTGTTTTGCATAGAAGATGAATCCAAATTTCTTCTATTTTTTTTAATTTAACACTATTTTTATCTTTGAAAATTCACTAAGCGTTTCAAAAAATGCTGCAAAATCTATGGGCGGCATTGATTGCTTTTCATCAGGCGACATGTTTGATTATTTGTCTTCCTTCCTATACCAAAAATAAAAAGAAAGATGCAGTTAAAATCAGATATTAAGAATAAGTTTTGGGTGATAAAATTCATGGATTCAATCGCCGGAATCATTATCTTAAATAACTAGTTGTTTGTTGGGATGTAAAGGAGTGCAACCACATCGTATTCCTTCAACTGTTAACCACATACGTGCGTGCAATGCGGTACATCTTGTTGATGCATGAACGAGACAGTAAACTGCCTGGTAGCGGATTTCTTTCTAGTTATCGCCAGGGTACAATAGTCACAGGTCTGTCACAGACTGAATAGCATGACGATTATGGAATAAACCCCTTTCTGGGAGAGGCCTACGTCCATCCGCGATCTGTAAAGGGCTGTTTAACATAATAATGGTGGTATAGTTGTTTTTTACGAAGCTTACTAACTAATGTCAGATCAAAACCAACACTATATGTAAGTTATTCTTATATGAGTAAAAAATATGGTAATACGTAACCTTTTTTGCACAATCCTTTACAGCTCTCTATGTCATTTATTAACTTATTTTTAATTTATATATAGAAATAACAGCAACAACGTTTTCGGTTGGATTTGGCAGCTGAAAAATAATATATTAAAAGTAAAAAATCTGCTTTTAATGTTATAACAAGTCTTTTTAAGAATTCTCCCCACTCCCCACAATATTTAGGGTTTTATTCTTATTATGTGCCACTGCTGTGGAACCAACTACTACAACAGTGTTTCCGGATGGACATAACATTAGAACTTTCGAATAATAAGCCTATACATTTCTCAAAGGCCGGCAACGCTTATACAATGCTTATGACACTGAGGATGGCTATGGGCCGCATTGATTGCTTTCTATCTGGTGACACGCCTGCTCGCTTGCCTTCCTATTCTATAAAAAAGTCCCTTCTATATGAAATCAGGTCAGTAGTAAGATAAGTCCATAGAAACAGACAACTAGAGGACAACAAACTAGAGAAAATGTTTGTAAACATCTCTTGAGGAAAGCAATAAATACTGAAGTATGTTACATAAAAATATATCATGTACTTTCACCTCTTGTGAAAACTTATGCGATATCTTCCGATTGTATGTATTATATTTTATTCAACACGCCATAACCTTAGTGAGATAGTATCAGAAGGCATAGTTAATATTCATAACCGTACAAAAGAAAACATACTAAAATTGATGTTACTTTAAAAATATGAATGATAAGAAACACTCATACTTTACATATAATCCGAATTCATTATCCGAAAATTTTGTTCTACTAATCTTTCACCTTAATATATAAGAAGACAGAAGGATACAGCTGGGCTGGGCAGCGTTCAGAAAATTCCGTCAAGTCTTCTCGTCGCCCATACCACAAAGTCTGAAGACAAAAGTCTTCAACCAGTGCGTCCTGCCCGTACTCTCTTACGGTGCCGAGACGTGGACACTGACAGTCCGTCTCCTCGCCAAGCTCAAAGTCGCTCAGAGGGCTATGGAGAGAGCTATACTCGGGGTTTCTCTGGTGGACAGAATTCGAAATGAAGAAATTCGCCGGAGAACCAGAGTCACCGACATTGCTCTTCAAGTTAGCAGACTGAAGTGGCAATGGGCGGGACACGTTGGTCGGAGAACCGACAATCGTTGGAGTAGACGAGTGCTGGAGTGGAGACCGCGACTCGGCAAACGTAGTGTGGGACGCCCTCCTGCTAGATGGAGCGACGATCTGCGCAAGGCGGCTGGCAGAGACTGGATGCGTGTAGCCGAAGATCGGGCTAGGTGGCGCGCCTTGGGTGAGGCCTATGTCCAGCAGTGGACTGCCGCGGGCTGATATTGAATCTTTCACCTGGGTATAGTATATTTTAAACTTCTACTATGCTAAATACTTTAACGTAGAAAATTATTTGTAATAAAATACTTTGCAACGTATTTCAAAACGTTGTTCGGGTCTGTTTTAATGTACTAATTCTATTTTTATTTATTCTGCAAACCCATAATTATCCGCAAAAATCCACACAACTCGCCGTAAAGAAAAGTTTCATTCCCACCATCTGGATGAGTATCAGTACGAGATCGATGGTACGCTTCTCTCGAAACTTCTTTCCACGCATCACCACTTTGCGTAACCAGCTACCTTCAAAAACAAGCCAACATATACCTAAAAGGCCGGCATCACTTCCGTGTCCCCTGCGGTGTCACGGTTATCTATGGGCGGTGTTGATTGCTTTCCATCAGGCGACACGCTTGCTCGTTTGCAAAAAAAGAAATGATCGATACAATAGAGACGTGTCGAATGACATATTTCAATTTTGAACGACAACCTATTTTCCTTCATGTTGCTTACATAACAACGAAAGAGAAAACTCTTTATATATACTAAAAAAATATTTGCTTGATTGGAATAAAAGTGGCTATGCTATTTTGAACAGTAATCAGTCTAGTAACAATTAATCATAGATAATTTATAGTTTTATTATATCTTATCCCTATAATCTAGGAAACTGATTTTAAATGATATAACCGTAGAACGGAGAGTACATATGTAGCGCCGATACGACTCTCCTAATACGTATGTGGCACAATAGGTGCTTTAGTCTGCTCCATCGCCACACAAAGTGTAAAGTTTCTCCTATAACAACAGTAGGCTTTTAGCCACCTTTCTGAGGTGAAGCTTCATTTATGAAAAGCTTTCAGGTTCGACACGGCTAACGGGAAGCGCTATTCAAATCGTCCTTCCTGACGGCGAGCCTTTACATAAATCAAGTATTGAATAAGCTGTCTTCCTCCGTATGGATTGTGTTTGTCGAAGAATAAAACTGATGTAAGAAGGGCGGATAATGTTTTTGTTTGATGTCGTAACTATTTTTTGATGGTCTGTTTGTATAACTTATATATTTTTTATAGCTAATATACTACGTCCCACTGTTGTGTATGACTAGTACACGATTTCTGAAAAAATGGACATTTAACCACCATGCTTGCCTAAGGCAGCACGACGGGACATCCAGACTAGAAATAAATGCCTGTAGGCCATATTTATCTCGATGTGGTAAATTAAACTTGCGAACATTTAAGTTGTCACTTCATTCATGAGGGTTCAAATAACTTCTGAAATCAAACTTTGATGAAATATATGCTAATTTTTGGATCTGCATCCGAAAGCCAGTCAAATAGCATCGAAATGAATCCGAAGTTTAATTTGTAAATCTCTTGGATTATAGTCATTTCGGAAAAGAAGGCGCACTGTTTGAGCGCGCATTCTTTACACGCTTTAATATACGAGTTTTTGGTATTTCTCCGAAAACAAATCGATATCGATATATATTTGTTAAAAAGTTTGTCAAGAGAATATTTAACGAAAAGGACTGTGTATCGTTTTCTTAATTTATTTTAAATTTAAAAAGTATATTAATACTATAAAAACAGATAACTAGGACGG
The DNA here is from genome assembly GCA_031353405.1 of Baronia brevicornis. Lineage (NCBI taxonomy): Eukaryota > Metazoa > Arthropoda > Insecta > Lepidoptera > Papilionidae > Baronia > Baronia brevicornis. Next base: position 201,164 of record JASFAT010004536.1, on the reverse strand, counting down.
TCAATTCGTTAGGACTGTTAAGGCTGAAAGATAATAAAATGCACGACGCTCCAGCAATAGTTAAGCTAGCTGTGAGTGTATCACGGTAAGTACAATACTTTTGTTCAAGTTGATACCGTCCAATGACCGATACGTTGCAGCAGGGTATTATCCGCGGAGCGAGTTCACGTAAAGGCCAGTAAGCGGTTCAGTCGACTTGCAACCAGACTTATATAACAACGATTCATACCACTGAAAATACAGCAATAAAACGATTTTACATGCACATCACATTCTATTATTACTTAAATACTATGATAAAATTTAAGTATGTAATTCTGTTCACCTGCAATGTCTGATATACTATATGGTTTTCTTAATGGGATAGGAATGCAAATGAGCGGGCGTGTCACCTGATGGAAAACAACCAACGCCGCCCATAGACATCCGCAGCGCCATAGGCAGTGCGGAAGCGTTGACGACCTGAAAGTGTCAGTATGGGAGTGGGAGTGGGGAGGGAGGAGGATGTTGAGCCTTCGGAACTCACCACTCACCGAACGATCGCGATAGCTAAGCATACCACTCAGGCGTCGGTTTTTTGGCGGGAGTGTGGTACTTCTCTGGGCGAGCCGGCTCATGCATGCTACAGGCAAATATTATGCCAATCTTGACAAAGTATTTGTCTGCAGAGTAGCTGTACCACTATAATTATATTAAATTGTGGCCATATATATACATATAGGCCACAACTGACAGCGCTATGATTAACGTAGATGTCAACTGCCTACATTATACTAAAATAATCGTTTTACAAACAACTTATCATTTATATTTTTAAAACAAGTGACGGTGACAATCCATTGTTTGAGGTCGCTTTTAAAACAAATAAAAGTGTCATAAATTCTTATAAAGATTATTAAAACCAAATTTTTAATTTATGTACCTTAAATTATTAACCTATAAACCTTAAATTAAAGGTTTAAATCCTAAATAAATTATTATTTTTAAAAAGCAGACTAGCAGATTTTGATATTACTAAATCTCTTGTCAACAAGTAACCTAATAACTCGCACGAAAAATATGGTTCTCATCAAAGTCCAGTAATAGAAACGAATCCAGGACCTCGGATCGTACGCAAATCTTTATCAACGCTCAGTTGATAAGAATTTTGCGTACGATCCAAGGTAGTGCTGCTTAGTTTTAAGTATTTAATTAATTCTGTAATTATAGGTGACAAAATGCATTGAGGTTTTGTTTTTTAAGTTTATATTAAAGAAAAAGATTTAAAATACTCAAAAACTTACAATTTATAAAAAAAATTACAAATTATAAAAAAAAATATAGAAGGAAAAGGTAATAATGAAAATAGCAGATCTCAACATCCATAGGCCGAAGCCTTGGTGGAGTGCACCCTGTAAAACTTTTTTCATAAAAGTACAGCGGAGTATTCGGGCAGCAAAGCAAGCGAACAGTTACTTATTAACTTTTATAACTGTTGTTATATTTGCACGTTGCCCGTTTGCAATATAAAAAGTATTTTTAGCTCGAGAGAGGTTCAAGAGGAAACATACTGTATGTTTTCCAACAAACAGTTTCTTCAAGCTTGTTCTTATACGATTCCGCATTCAAGTTTAACGTATTTATGAATAAAATAAACAATTTTCGCAAGTGATCTCAAGATAACTGAACTAAATCAACAAGACTATCTTGTGAAACATTTTATTTATTTATTTATTTAATACTTTATTGTACACAAAACAGGAAATACAAGAATTAAAAGGAAAGAAGATGTACAAGGGCGAGCTTAACTCATGGATCTTCAGTTATTTTAACTAAAGCAGTTACAGTACTATGGCCTGGACGGAAACCAGACTGAAAAGGACTCAACAGGCCGTTAGTGGAGAGATAAAAAGACAGTTGATTCTGCACAATCCTTTCAAGGACCTTGGACAGGATTGGTAAAATGGAAATTGGACGAAACTGAGATACAGACGTGGGATTTGACACCTTAGGGAGGGGCAGAACATGGGCCTTTTTCCAGGCTGAGGGAAATGAGCTAGTATCAAGGGAGTGGTTAATGATGTGGGTTACGACGGGTATAAGAACATTTAAAATAGGTCGAAACATTTTGATATGCAACCCATTATTGCCTACCGCTTTGATAGAAATGGACAGGATAGATTTTTTAATATCTTCTTCTGTAACCCGATTAAAAGAGAACGCAGTACATTTTGGCATAGAAGAGTTTGAAAGACTGTTAGTATCAGTTTTTACGTCATCATCCAATGATCATCATTTTATTTAGATATAATCATAATTTTCTACATCTACTGTTATTGATATACACCCAATAAATAGAATACATAATCGTTTTAAACATCTATCCTGTTTTTGAACGATATAACCGCACAAAAAACTTTATTTATGAAGTTTTTTATATTATATTATATGGTATATATTATCTTTATATATAAAAATCTGTTGATGTTCGTTAGTCTCTCTAAACCTCGAGAACAGCTGGACCGATTTGGTTAATTTTGGTTTTTAATTATTTTTGGAAGTCCAGGGAAGGTTTAAAAGGTGAGTGAATATGATAAAAACATGCAATTCTCGTCCAGCTTTTTATTTATTGATTCTGAGGCGGTACGAGTTCGCCAGGTCAGCTAATATGGTGTAAAAAAATTTTTCACATAATGTATTGCCGCTGGAGGTGAGACAAGCCAAGTCTCTCACGATTTTCAAAAAGTTGGCCATAAATTACTATCTATCTTTTAAAATAAGTATTTATTGTTTACTCATATCATCTTCACGATAATGTATCCAACCTACATCACATTATCTCTATAAAACTGTCTGACGTAATCGCTATAGTCGTCTTACGTAGAATTTATTAATTATAATGGTAGATTTTAAAATTTACTAGCCACACTGTCCTAGTAACAAATCATGACGGGAAAATGAATATTCAATCTTAATTGTTTCTACCACTTACTACTTATGGTTTTATGACTACATTTCGAAGATGTGCTGTGTGCTACAGAGTAGTTATTAATTCAGAGAGTTTATACAGACAGGAGAATTACTTGAAAGGATACGAGTTTATCGTTTACTTCAGGATTGAGAAAGATGGGAATCAAAGTCGTAGGCATTGTTCTCAATTTTTGGGGTCCATTCGACACAGTTCTAAGGCCTTAGCTTTAACGTCAATTCACACAATATAAGCCAAGGTGCTTATATATTCACCTCTCTGCAACCTGCAAATATATCTAAAATACTAATTAATTTCTGCATAAACTCCTTACGATTCTTATTATTATAAACTATATCGTAATATCATATTATATTATTGTATTCCATTTTCATTAATAAAACAAAGGGTCAATGGCACAGCGGTGTAAAAGGATAAAGTTAAAAGGTAGAACAAATTCAACAGTCGGCAAGACAATGCCAAGAATGTAGACAAAAGTTTTTTCATAAATGTGCACAGATGAGTGAGTGAACAGCTGACGACCGCTCGAGGCATAAGACTCCTGTACTTTAGCCTCGCTAGCAGATGTATTAAAAGGGAAAAATGGGGATATTTTATGACATTTTATCTCTCTACCCTTTGGTGACTTGTTAAGTATCTGCGAATGTGTAATAATAAAAATTAATGTTTGTTGGTTGTAAAACTAAATTATATATTCAATCAAATTTTTAGACATGCACTGTTACTAGTTTTAATATTTTTATTAAAATAATAAGGCCCTGCGACTTTTTTTTTTGTTAATACATAATGAACATAAGGCCATGTCAAGAATACCCTTGACCGGCGAGCTTTCAGAAGAGAGCGATGAGTGTGGAGGAAGCAAGGATAGTCTCGGATCGTACCAGATATATCCATCTGCTCGAGATCGTAGCAGATGGATATATCTGGTTTCTGCCTACCCTTATAGAAACAGGCCTGATGATATGAATATACGTATGTAAACATAAAAACAAGAAATAAATTATGTATTATAAACGTGTGCGTGTTTGTGTATGCATGCATGCTTGCGTGTTACATGTTAGGAAAACTTATAATTTTATTTGCTTCTTGCTTTTTGAGCTAACGATTATTACTTTACTTTGTATATGTCTTCTTTAAGATAAAAAGCGTCTGATTTGTTTATATAAATAAACAGCTCCATTTGTTTTAGTTTAAGGTTATCTGTGCGATATATTGATTAATATGATTTTTTTTATTATTATCTCATTTGTTATAAATAATAAATAAAATTATTACTATAATTTATTTTTTAACTGACATACTTATTTTATTATTATATTACTTACTTATTGATATAATGAACCTTTTTCAATAATCATCATAACGCTGTTGGCATTTCGCTTAAGAATTAAAATGTTATAGAATATTTTTTTCTATATAAACATAAACTTTTATAGAAATTAGATTTACAGTGTTGATTCTTATATCATTTATATTTAAACTAGCTAAACTTGCTTTAGTCTAAAGTAATTTAACAAAGGAATTTGTAATATTACTACAATGCGTTTCTCATCCTTTACTTGCTTCTTCGCTTCCCGCAAGGGTTTTCTTCCCCAGCTAAAATTCATACCCTTATCCTTCAATAGGCAATGCATTGGCAGTGCTCTAAGTGGTGCAGATGTTTCTGGATGACGATAGATTCTTGCCATCGGGTGACCCGCTTCTTTGTTTACCTATCTCTGCCATAAAAAGTCACTTGCCATGATGGTACACATGAAAGATTTACAACATTGCACAATTTTTTACATTGTTCATTATAATTACTACATATTAACTTTTGGTAAGATATAAAAATTGGTACAGCAATTTACGCAGATTTGTTTTAGCTTTAAATAACAAAACGCTTAAAAAAACCATGAAACCTTGGCAAGAAGCTGTAAAATCGGCGGGTTGAATGTGATTACGAATTTATTGCTGCTGTTGTATAACAAAAGAAATCTTCGATTTTATGTTTAGATGTAGTAAGTTTGGAACTTTTACATGTCCACCTACTCAAATACGTTTATCGATATTATATATTATACTTAGTCTGGCAATAAATACTGTTACAATTAAAAATAAAAAAAATATTACATTTAAATTTGGAATCTGTCATTTTTATACGATTGTTTATTGTGTTTTCTCGTTTTGGCGCCAATACATTGTACAATATTTTGCGATATTAAAATGGAGTGGGGTGATAAAGAGAACCGAATCGCTGTGATTGCATTACACAAAGTAGGTATGGAGTCAAAAGCAATTTTTAAAACTCTCCATACACTTGGTAGTAGTCAAATGTTTGTGCTCCGGGCTATTAATAGGTACAATGAGACCTCCTCTGTTTGTGACAGAAAAAGACCTGGCCGTCGACGTAGTGTTCGTACGAAAAAGGTGGTCAAAGCAGTAAGGGAAAGAATACGAAGAAATCCTGTCTGAAAGCAAAAGATTTTATCTTGGGAGAAGAAGATAGCACCTAGAATCATGTCGCGTATTTTAAAAGATGACTTAGGACTTGCAGCCTATAAGAGACGCACTGGTCACTGGACTTATTAACTGATAATTTAAAAATGAATAGGGTGGTAAAATCGAAACAACTACTGAAGCGGTACGCAAAGGGAGGTTACAGAAAAATTTTGTTTACGGATGAAATTTTTTTTAAAATTGAGTAACATTTTAACAAACAAAATGACCGTATTTATGCTCAAAGCTCTAAGGAAGCTTCCCAATTAGTCAACAGAGTGCAACGTGGGCATTATCTGACTTCAGTGATGGTTTGGTGGGGTGTTAGCTATGAAGGAGTGACTGAACCATATTTTTGTGAAAAAGGCATCAAAACATCGGCACAAGCGTATCAAAATACCATTCTTGAGAAGGTAGTTAAGCCCCTTAACAACACCATGTTCAGTAACCAAGTATTGTCCTTCCAGCATGACTCTCGGTCCACGCAGTCTTGGTTGGAAACGAACGTTTCGGACTTCATCAGAGCTGAAGATTGGCCGTCGTCTAGTCCCGATTTTAATCCGCTGGATTATGATTTATGGTCAGTTTTAGAGAGTATGGCTTGCTCTAAACGCCATGATAATTTAGAATCTCTAAAACAATCCATACGATTGGCAGTGAAGAATTTTCCCATGGAAAGAGTGCGTGTTTCTATTGATAACTGGCCTCAACGTTTAAAGGATTTTATTGCAGCCAATGGAGACCACTTCGAATAAGCTTTTTATATTGTTGATTGTTTTATATATAAACTAACACCCTGTAAAAGTAATAAATGTTATTTGCAATTAAAAAATATTTTTTTCTTTGTTACAATATTTATGGCAAGATTAGGTATTCAAATAATAAAATATTCAGAAGTTAAAGGGATAACATCACATCTGGATCTTGCACACGAGATAACTAACATGATTTTTATGAGATAGGAAGTCAAACGAGCAAGCAATTTGCCTGATAGAAAGCAATTAACGCCACCCATAGATATTTTCAGTACTTTAGGCAATACAGAAGTGTGTATGGTCTTTTTCTCGTTCTTTTATCCCCGAAAGGATTAATTCCCGCTGATTAAATTAAACCATCTTAACCAGTTGGTACCTGATACAATTAACTTTGAACCCCGAACCCAGGCCAAGGGTAAACCCATTAGGTGAATTCCAGCTCCAGAAAAATAAAAATAATAAAATATTATGCTTATAAGTAAAATCAATTTGCCATTCATGTGCACACCTGAATCTTATTAATATTTTAATAATATCAATTATTTATGTATAATATTGTTAACTTTTGCCCTTCATCTGGATTTTATAACACATTTTTATAATATATATTTATGATAATAAATCAATTTCAGAATAATATATTTTTATTCTGAAATTGTAATGATTAAGTGAATTTAGAGCTTTAAGTAGATGATGGTAATAATTTGAATTCGACATTACTGGGTATAAAGCAGCAATAGGACAGTTGATATGGATTGTGTTTATATATGTTATTTTAGTATATGCTATGGAGGGTACTTTTGTGATCTGCCCCAAGCAGCAGAAATCCAGAATTTATTATTTCAAACAGGGTAAAGTATATCAAACAACGTAAATTAGTTTCTAAGATAAGGAAAGTCCAAGCCGAGGACCGCAGTTACAATTGGATTTACTATTGCAACAGCAAACGGATTGTCGTGTCTAAACTAAATCAAACTTTATTTCCGACGGGAGACGCCGGCGGGTGGTGTCATTACCGCTGATACCAGGAACAAACTACAACTCACTTTAGCTCATTATCATAGCTATGCAAACAATAAAGAAGCTATGGGCACAAAATGAGATAAATGCTCTATAGAATACGCATTGTTTAGAAAGAAACTGTTTGGATTATAATTTTAAATTTTGCTTCCGCAAATTGAACAACGCATCCATGTAAAGCAGATATTTATTACATAATGATTAGTATGCAGATAACACTTGTGACATGATATAGACCAGAGATTTTAATAAAAGCAAAGAAAATAATAGAACAGTATCTGATTATAGATATAGGAGTATACACACACACATTACAGTTATGTTATACTGTTAAAAATAATATTCAGTATAATTATATAACGTGAAATATCGTTAAAAGAATTACACGAAAAGCAAGATCTTTTAATAGTAGTGAAAATGCAAAAAAAGTAATAAATTAATAAAATATCAAAGTCAACGTAGCACGACGGGCGTTGGCAGCGCAGATGAGAGAGTGAACATCGTAAAAGTGAAATCAACTACATATATGTGGCAACAAACATCTGTAACTAATTTGCACAGTTAAAATAATTATCACTCTCTTTTCATACATTGCTTTAAAAGCATTAGCTATAATTATCTCATGAGAGCTGATGCTTAACATTTGAAACAGATAATAAGTGAAAGAAATTACAAGCACAACTGCGAATCTTGATTATTTTGTTTATGAGAAACTCTCTCCAAGCGTTAGCTTCCTATAACCTGGCTGTGGGAATTCTAATTCTATTTGAGGCGCATGGGTTGTATTCCATAGTCTACTATAACCGAAGATTCCTCATGTTAACGCGAAATACTTTGTTGTAAAAGTAGAGTTGTGTGTTTCGTGTTTTTGGGGTCACTGAATGAAGTCAGTTAGTAATACTAGTCCGTCTGTGCATTCGTGTGTGTGTTTGTAAATATTAAAGATATCCGGAAATCAAAAATCTTAAACTATGAGCACAGATGAAATGAAAGCAGATTCTCATATAAAAGTTCGCTTATACGTAGTATTTAATGAAGTTTAACTATTCCAGCATTGGATTGTAAAATGCAAAGGCACAAATACGAATTCCGTGAATTTTAATATGAACAACAAAATATGACGGGAACATTAGACACAAATCTTGGGCAGACGTTGCCACTTAAAATAAACTGGCACGATTTCAAGTGCCGCCAACATAAATGCGGAGTATTCAGTTCATCAAAACCAGATGGTGCCGAGTCTCATGTAAACATGAACATTGCGAAAAACGCGTCATTAAACTATCGATTTTTTTTTCAAAATTTGATGTGGTATAAAACAAAGTGTATTATATTATTTTAAGAAAAATGATGATCGATTGACGATACAACGCAATTTTTAGCAAAAACGAACATAAATTCTGAAATAAAATATTTTCTCTTAATTTCATTTATTATTATTATCAAATCAACGTAATATCAAAACATTATTGGAATCACAATTCTCTCTCTCTGAGTCCTAAGTCTTGTTGGGTAGAGAAACATCGTGTCTGCCCTATAGACACGATGTTTCTCTATCTCGACCTGTCGGAGGCCGTACGCTTCACTTCGCTCCAGGATATGCCCATCTCCTGCACTTCGGCCGTCACAGTACGCCGGCAAGTTTGTTTTGGGCGCCCACATTTTCTTATCCCTTCGGATTCCATTCGTGGGCTTATTTGGGGATATGACTAGCGTGGCGCCAGAGAGTATGCCCTATCCATCTCTATTTTTGTCGACGTATCTGGACATCTAGACATCTATTGGGTCCTCACATAATTAAGTACATAAAAAATTTCAAATGAAAAACAATTTTGACTAGACTGTTCAATTGATCAAGAAGGTCAGTAAATACATTTAAATTCAGCCTATTACTACAACGAAAATCTACCACACATCAAAAATTTGGTTTGCCATAGCTGAAAGAGATTAAGCAATACACGATTTAGCGTTATAAACAAACAGAAGTTGATGCCGTGTTGGCTTAGTTCCAACTAGGCTGGGCGCCGGTGCTATCACTTTATACCATAAAGAATCCCACTATAGCACTTGTCAAGCTATCATAGATTTATTAGGTTCAAAGTTAGTTGACATAATTACTGTGTAATGGATTTTTATTCAGTAATTATCTCACATGTTGTGTACCTACGAGTTTTACATCATAAATCGACTGTAAGAGACGTGGAGATCAACGAAACTGTTGATGAGGAAAACACCTACTCAAATAAATTTTAACAAAATTAAATTAATAAAAAGTACTGCAAATTAAAATTAAACCTGCAGACGTGTATATTGTAAGAACAGCCTAGTTTATACTCGGTTTCAATTAAATCGTAGCTTACGCGCAAGTAAAGCGGCTGTAAAGGTCCCCTACATTATCTGCATGAAATTTGACTCGCAAACCGCAGTCTCCCAAGCGGGTGTACATAACTCGACCCGAGTTGAAAGCTTCAATTACGCCGAGTGAGTTGTTCACGCAGGTGACTCCTTAATTACTGCGGTAGGAATTGAGCTGCCCATTCGTCTGTCACGCTCACAAGCGGATTAAAGAGTCATATTTTCGTAATCTGCGCCATTTCAAGTGAGAATCGTTTTAATTATATTTATTTTTTATAATTACATTTTAAATATAACAACAACTTTTGTTGATATTTCCAAAAGCTATCCAGAAACAAAACCTTTGTATTTTCAATGTAATGTTTACATGCTTGCATATCTTATAAACATGCCATTAAATAAAAATTACAATTTAGTGAGAAGTGGGAAAAATAGTTTTATCACCACGACCTGGATAAGTGGCGATTTAGAGCGGCGCGTTTTTCCTGAAATTTCTTTTCACTACCAGTTTATGGAACTAGCAACTTTCAGCGATGTTTCCGTACTGACAATATGGAATATCTCCGTTCTGAACCTCCTAAAATTTTTAATTGTAAATTTATAATGGCCGGCAATGCTTCTGCAATGCCTATTACCATTAAATGCCATTGTTAAATTATTATAGATAGTAACAAAACACATTTAAATAAATTTTAAAATAGTAATAATACAGTCCAGATTTCGAAGTTTAATAAAATTTAATATATATGAGAATATGATGTAATTTATTACAGACACTTTGTTCTTGTTATAAGTAAATCACCGTTTTTAACAACTGTTTTGCCATACTGTTTGAGGATATAAAACATTTCACGTCACATTTCCTTTTGCAACAGATGAAACGACCCAGTAAAAAAAGCTAACAGGGGCTGAAGGCGACTCGAGGGCCGCGCGTTCCTCACCTCTGGTCTATGGTATTGCCGATGTCTATGGGCGAAGTTGATTGATTTCCATCAGCGACACTCTTGCTCGTTTGTCACCCACTGCCATAAACTACGTATTTTATTTACCGAATGAAAATTAAATGGTGATATTGTTGAGTGTTATCAATTAACAGGAGCTGTGACAGTTTCATCAATATTCGTGTATATCGTTATTTCGTGAAGCAGCTTTCGGGCCTATTGATCGACTTTTTCTCTAACCAAACTCGTTATTGGTAATATGAAGCATAAAAATCAACAAATGATTTTCAAAAATTTGAATGTAAAACAAATAACTAGTTACATTTATGAAGAAGGCTTGAGTACACAATAACTTAATATATCACAAAACCTATCCCTCACTCTACGTTGTAAATTAGGGTGGCAAATTAAAAAGGCTGCAGAGTCGAAGCTGTATTATTTCGGCCCGTCCAACCTTAGTGAATCCAATTTGCGCCTGACGCCACGTCGCAACATAATGGGATTTCGGCCTTGCTCCAAAAAAGGCTATTCACACGTTACAATTCTCATTGTATAGTTTTTACTTATTAGTTGTCTGTGGATAATAGATATTTGGTTAGTTCAATATTGCCAAAGCATTGGAACACACATAGATCTCATAGATCATTTAAGGATGCAAAATAGTGTATCACCACTCCAGCTATTTACTCCAGTCCAATGTTGAACATTGGGCTCCCTACGGTTTATACGGTACTCTCACGCAGGTGGATTGAGGATTGCATATTGGTTTTATTACTTTACTAGAATTCTTGTTAATCCTTCCAAATTCGCGAATTCATTACCATGAAATCAAAAACAGATATTATTTTAAGAAAAAAAAAAATATTGGTTAAATAAAAGGTTTAGTAGTTCTTAAAACCACTCAACATGTTAGAAAGACAATATGATGAAACGAAAGAACAATGTGAATGATTTATGTCGAAAATTCGATATGGCATAAATGCGTTTAAGTAGGAGTATCTGTGAAAAATAATACGTTATTATATAAGAAGAATAGTAAGTTTGGTCCGCCAGACTGTCTGTCAGAACTAATAACAACCTCGTTTACGCGAACGCCCCAAATTTTGCAAATTGTCAAATAAAGCCAGTGTCTAAAGCTCGCTTCGAAGTCAAGTGGGATTAAGAAGACAAGTCTGTTGTTTTTCGTAAATATATGACATTTTCCGATTCAAACAATTCGTCGTAACTGAATTTATGGTACAGAAATATCAAAAATTAATCTTCATTTTTTTTTATTTATTTATATATTTACGCCAATCCCCCGCAGAGTTTGGCAGAGACCACAGAGCCCCATCCGCTACCATTCATCGCAGAGAACCGGGTCTCCATTGGTCGCTTCTCGCCCTCGTAAGAATCACCACGTGACAGGTGGCGAACCACACTGCCGTCATTTTCAACAAATTTGGTATATTAAAATTCATTTTAGTGAATCCCACGAGCCGCAAGGGAGGATGGAGGTCAGCCCCAGCAGAGCCCTGCATGCTGAGGTAAGGCACCATAGTACCCGGGGGAGCCCGATTCCGGGACGGTCGGCACGCTTACGACTAAGCTCGTCCTTAGCCACGCATTCTTTGGCACGGCCGACCGTGCCAGATTGGCCGAGAGGAAGGGAAAGGATAGAGAAGAAAGGAAAGGGCAGGAACGGAAATGCGCATTGGGAGGGTTTCCAGACTCGGAATAAATATTTATAAATCCATACATATATTTATTCCGATGCGGGGATCGAACCCGAGACCGTTGACTCCGCCGGCGGAGGGCCCCGCCACTGAGCCAATAGGTCGTCTTCATTTATATTATATTATCTCATTTATATTATAAATTAAACAACAATTACATTTATTACCCATTTTTTCAAGGGTGGGTTTCACTTATCAGAAGAGATATTAGTATGACCTTTATTCTATCTCTGGATGCTTTTGCACGTGATTTTGAATGTTTTATTAGGCAAGACAATGCAAATCTTTAAGGGTGGCTATGACTGTCAACCGATTTGTTTTTTTTATAAACCAAATAATGTGAATGTTTCATATTTGGTCTATACTATATGCAAATACCAATATTCCATATCCTTATTATTTCCGTAGGTCCACGTTATATGTGGCAATGACCTGCAAGGCTAGAAATCTTAGAGTGGATTATAGGTATAAATTTTATATATTCTTATTTTATATAATATGTAATACGTAAAATAAACATTGCTACCTATTTTTAAAGAAAGGAAAGCAATATTGAACACTAATGATGAATAATAGTGTTTTGTTTTTTTATTAGAACATGGCAGTAGACAATGATCACGTATAAAATGTTTTCTAAGAACAATTTTAATGGAGCAGGTGGCCGCTTCAAGTTTCAATTGTCAGTAAATGTCAATTTTACTAATAAGACACATGTTTTTATTGTCTAAATTCTTAAAACAGCAAAAGTTTAGAGAAGCACATAGTTTAAACTTAAAATAATTTGAATAACTTTAACAAGATTAACCATTTATTATTGTTTTTTGTTAGAATACGTTGTAGAAAATAATTTAAAATATTATAATTGTTTTTATCGTTTTTATTTCTATTAATCAAAATAATCACCTATGTAATTGATGCTTCTTTGCTAACACAGTAGCAGTTTATCAATACGCTTCTTGAAAAAATCAACTGGACGGGAGGCAACTTACTCAACTCTTCAAAGGTATTTGGTACTGCTAAAATGTGTACTGGTAAAATGTGGAACTGTGGAAAGGCAATTTCATAGGGAAAGACCTAATAAGTAAGATTTCTATATGGGAGTAGGGCTTTGATACTAATTAATAAATATGTATGTATATGATGTAACAATCATTTTTATAATAATTGTTGTTAATAAAAGTATATAGATTGGAATGTGCTTATCAACTTTTCAGATTATATAAACGTTCTGATTATTAATTATTTCGATTTAAAATATGTTAACAATATGCAAACTTTTAAATGTAATTTATCACTGTATAATCAACAAAGTGGGGCTCGTCAATAAAACATACGAACTAGAATAAAAAAAAATGTTTCCTGTTCAAATAGTTAAATTTTTAATTTACACGATCGTGCAAAGTACAAGTGCGTACATTAAAACACACAAGCCTCGTTCTGAGCAACTGATTTTATGTTATTTTAATTAAGCATGAAAACGATATTTTCAACTGGCACCGCCGTAAATATGTCAAGAGGAAAATTATTTTTCCAGCCAGTCACGACGACTCGCGGGCTGTGGTAAAAGCTGACGTCGTCTTTAGATAATAATAATTTAATTTTGTATTTCCAACATCCTATTAAATTATTTAATCAAGTTTACTATGATACTTAAAACTGAAAAAGTAGTATTGAAGTTAAATAAAATTTAATCTAAGGAGATTGTTAAAATTTTTTTTATTTTAATGGGGATGAATTTCTAAACGACATTAAATTAAAACAACTAATAATATTATAAGTATGAATAAATTTGCCTTTAAAGTTTGGATATGTATTATAATTTCGGAATAATCTAAATAGTACATATAACTTAATTTGTTCCTTTCACTCTTTAAAATGACACTAAAAATAAAAAAAATGTATATTAATTTTTTTTGTTTGACTGTGGCTATTATCCTGTTTGTCTGGGCGTACCTGAGAAATTGCTTAATCGATTCTGAAGGCACGAAAAAGCTCTGTAGAAAGTAAAAGAATTATTGACAAGTTGCATATCTATTAATACAATGTTAAAATTTATATATACTATCTTAGTAGTAATGTACTCGTATTTACGAGCATATCGTTGCTAGCAAATTATGTAAATGTTTTTTGCGCCGCTTTTAACCCGCAGCCGCTTCGTAGATAACTGAGTTTGATTTCCGGCTGTAACTAATACCTGTTTGGAGTGAGTGGATACAGTATAGGTATTTTCTCGTACTTTAAAGGCATGGCATAGGTTATCTGATATGATACAAATATTCATGGATACGACATTTCAACTTAGAAAAAAAATAACCTATATATTTTTCAAAGACAGGCAACGCTTCTGCAATGTGTATCGTATTGGGAGTGTATATATGATAGTTGACACGCTTGCTTGTTTGTCTTCCCATCCCAAACAGAATATCGTTTGTGTTAAGAAAAAATAATTCGTTGTACAAATATTAAATATAATTATAGCTAATAACTAGCATTATAGAATCATACCGATCTATTAAATTGAAACTAAAATAGCTGCAATTAAGATGCCGATTGATCTTAGAGATACATTATAAGAATTGATTAATAAACATGGTGAGTGAGTAATGTCTGGGGCACTGAGTAATAATTTTACTGTGACAAACGAGCGGTCGTGCGACGGCTGGGTCTTGAGCGGAGTCCGTCACGTGCGCACAGTAAATAAAATACGTTTGAGTAAGGCCGAGCGTCCACTAGTGAATCCGCGCAATGAAATATGTAAAATATCACGACAAAATCCGTTAGCTGAAGTTTCATACGGGTCAGGGCTGTCAGCATTTTCACGACTTTCAGAGATACTAAGAAAAATCCAATATCAAATTCATCATTTCAATACTTTCGATTCCTTGTTAATATTTAAAGTTCTGAACATGTATTGAGTGGAGCGTTTAAAAATACGAAGAACTTCTTCGACCATAAATAAACCGCAAAACAATTATTTTAAAATTAATTCGAATAAATAACATGTTAGAATAATAATCATAAGTACTGAATAATTAGAATTCAAGAAAAGAAGAATTTCATTCAATTCCAGGTAATCTTTTGCAAATTTAAAATATACAAAGCGAATTTTATAGATAACTAATATTTTTAAGTTGTGTTGAGAAAAACAATATATTTGAGTATAATATGTGATTAGTTAGTAGTGCTTAAAACAGAAATATGGATTTAAATGTTGCATGCATTTACAATTGTAATAGGTTGCATTATTTATATAATAGGCTGAAGTTAAATTGACGACATTCCATTTTTAAAATTGAACATTGACATTCATATATATGATGTACTTTTCGCGACTTTGACTGATCATTTTTAAAGTTTTTAATTTTCATATGTGTACGAAATTTAAATATATTTTTCTTTAGGATAGTTTAAACAGTCTTTCGGATTAGTATTATGGTACATAAAAAAGATCGATCATCTTTTGATATTGTTGATATTGTAAGCTTTTAGAGAAACACTCTGTGAACGCCTTGCTTAAACCACCTCGCTCCAGCTTGGGTTGACAAATCTCATTCCGTATGCAAATTCCGTGGGTCCTCTTTACTTTAAAGTGTCTTCTTAAAGAATACCTTATCAAGTAAATCTTTATTAATGCAAATTACAATAAATTTACTTTCTTCTGAAACGTTTTTTCTTTTTTGCGATATTAAGCAATAAATTGTTATGCAAAATAAGAGTAGCTTGGGATTAGACAAATCCTACTTGAAATAACAACTAAAACGTAAGTATTCGTTATAATAAGGCAGTATAATTTTAGGTGTTCTGCATTTCACTGAAATATCTCTATGGATAAGATCGTCGACGGCAAAAGAATGGGGCGACCATTCGTGCGAACGCGGCCCGAATTACAAAATGGTAAATCAGTTCATTGTTGTGAATGGTTGAACGTTCAGTTATCCGGGGGAGGGATTTTTACGAATAAAATTTGAATATATTTTGTGCGTATGGAAGCGAATTGTCATATTATTCCGAAATAAAACATATCCTTACAATTTTTTCAAAGGAAATAACATGAAAACAATATTGAATAAGCCTATTATCGTGTATATTTTCAATGTTAAAGTGACACAAAAATGTTTGCAATATCTCTCAGACCTGGACAAAGATTTTTCCTTACTTCTTATCGAAAATCTACGGCAGTCAATAAATTAAAAGATATGAGATGTGGAAATAAGACATTCTAATGTACTATGTTCTAACATTCTTTGCTAAATGGGTTACAGGACAATACTGTACTAAGCATTACCTTCTGTGAGACAGTATTTACTGCAACAAGGCGTCATTTTTGAATCGAAATCATAAAATAATATATACTATGCAAATGAGATTTTGGGTTTTACTTGCGAAAGTTCGTTATTATCCAAAAGTCCCCATCAGTCTTACACAGTCTCTTTAATGATTATCATACTTAATAATGTAAAATGAGAGAATTAAGTGAAACACTAAATCCTTGCACAAAATGACTACCTTACCAAAACAATATAAAATTTGGAAATGCGGAAAAATGTAATAAAATAAATTCCGTAAGAGACATTTAACTTTTATATTTATTGTAGGTGTTCTGTTGGTATAAAATTTTTGAAATGTTTTTACTGCTAGCTTTCATACTATAATTTGAAAAGGAGAAAAATAATAATTTTAATTAAGAAATTACTAAGTTCCATTTTCCTTGTAAATGTACTTATTCGCCAAAAGAAAATATCGTAGGAAATATACACGTACATATGTAGTTTCAATAGCTTCAGACATGTCTGACGGCCCTCAAACCGCATACTGGCAGGTTGATATATCACATAGCAGACATTCAGAATGTAATAAAATAATAAGTTGATATTATTATAATTGAATTATTTCATTTGTGGTTTTCATGTGTGATTAATATTAATGTCCAACAGATTTTTAAAAATTTCTCTTCTATTTTTCAAGGTAAACTTATAGTTGAAAATTGAGGAAATAACAAATATAGTGTTGGACACCATTTTAGTTGCCCAATTCCATATTGATTCAGAGAATTGTGTATTTCCTTCATTGTAGTTTGACAAATATAAGATTTCTTCAGTTTTTACCTTAAGGTGGCTATTGCTTACAATAATATTAGTAACGTTTAAGATTTCAAACGTTACTAATATTATTGTAATGATTCAGAAACTACATATGTAGATATTAAATGTGTATGTATTATATTTAGTTTCTTTAAGAAACACAATTATATAGAAATCACCTTATATGTAGGTGACATACATGCCTTGATATCGTTGAACTTTCTTGAGTTGACTCTTTGAAAATGCCTCTCGGCATTGAGTCTGCCTTATACCACAGCTTTATATAAAGGGTAAATAAATAAATGGATATTATGACATCATCATCCATCCTTTTGCGTTAAATTATTTAATTAAATGTTAAATATTCTATGCTGAAGCGTCTGTAAGTTTGACACAGAGCGTCGCGGATAAATTTTAATTCAGCGAACGCGCTGTGAATTGAAAAAGTTGGGAGTACCAATTTTACATCGTTAATAACGATTTTTGTATGGACGTAAAAGATGTTTGTGTACATTTTCAGCCTTAGTGAGATACATTTATTTAACTAATAAATGTATTTCACAGTCATGGAATATCAATATTTAAAAATTCAACAACTATAACGAAGACAATGGAAAAACAGCAAGACTTAAATGTCCAGATATTCATCTGACACTCATCCTTCCTAAAGAGGAGATAATAATGAGACAGAGGAGAAAAAAATAACCCGTCTGTGAAATAGTAAAAATATTGTTGTTCTAATTATAAATACTTACAATTATCAATACATCAAATATGATCAGTTTTGTTTTTTCTGTTTTTAAATAATAAGAAGACGAGTATAATTTATTATCCAGGTAATTGTGCATATATGATTGATTCGAAGATGTTAATGCTGGTAGCCTATTGGCTTTAACAGCTTTATCGTATTCAGGGCCCGCGGGCTTTCAGCCCGCGGGCTAGTAAAGTATAATTGGGAATCTGCGCAAATCGCAGACTCCATCGGCCTGATACCGTGTCGGAGGTTCACATATGTGTGTGTGCTGATTTTAAACTCGTCATGATTCTACGTTAAACATGTAGGGGAGGTTGAACTTTAGTAACTATAGTCCCTATTAGTCCCATAGACCCTAAGGTCTAGGGGGTGAAAACCGACCGGGTACGTGAGAGAATCTCGTGTAAGCGGCCGGTGTAGAAGTGTTCCCTACTCTACGTGCTCGGCTAGGGCCGGGGTGCGTGTGAGTGTTGGTGTCGTGAGTGGATCCGAACGACGCTGTTTCGTCGTCCGGATCGTGTAACACGTTACGCGGGCGTCGTCTTTTCGGGCGCGCGTTTAAATCGGGTGAATAATTTACCGATTGTACCACCAGTGGATTCGGATGGGATTCGGATCTCTCAAAATGTTTCTTAGAGAGTGTTTTAAAGTGTTGTTTGACGCTCGGCAAGTTAAGGTCGCAGTGGAGGTCAATATTGCGCTGGAACCACTGAGCACCGGTGGCTGAGCACGCGAAGGCGACACTTGCGTAGGAAATGATTGGCCGGACGCATGTTTTGTAAAGAAGCAGCTTGTGTCTGAGGGACAGTTTGCTGCGGGCGTTAATTAAAGGGTGAAGACGACCTAAGACGAAGGCCGCTTTGGATCGAGTGTGCATATATGCTTGTTAACTTTATACATAAAAATAATGACCATTATATATCGCCACGGTCCGTACAACCACTTGGCTTAGTGCTTGGAGTACCTGACTTCTCAGTCAAATATTTTGGGTTGATAACCTAAGAGTTTTCCTTAGCAAAAAATGTTATATTCGGTTCCGAGGATATAATTTGTGTTAATAATAAAATCCTTTACTATTTGTATCACAAGTATATTCCGCAAAGTTCATGTTTTTCAGTTTTTTAGATGTTCCCATAACTGAAATCACACAGAATTCAAAAAGTAACAATACTACGTTTCAATTCTAAACAAGACGGTCGGCTTTATCACTAATGGTTGAAGTGTGAGGAGCCGAAAAAATATTTATTATGTACACTTAACAAGGTCTCAACCCATCGGATTGGGAAGGAAGGCAGCGTTGGCGTTCTCAAGCATTAACGCGTCGAAACGTTATATTTGCTCAGCGTTACCTTGTGTTTGCCCGGCAGGTTTTGTCGACTACTTCACTTAAACCTGTTGTGCTCTTTGCTTTATCCCTATTATCTACAAAGAGGTACCGGCGTGTTATTTTTAAAGGGTTGATGAGCTGAATGAAGTCCAATTATTTTTTGCATCCTAATGTAACCCTTACAAGTTGTCATACTGATATTATTATAGTTTGCTTTAGTAGTCATACTGATATTAGTATATTTCCCTAAAAATAGCTTTAATCTATTTTTAGCCAGATCGTAATATTTTAAAAAAAATGTTGCTATATAATTGATTTTTACATGTAAATATTGGGCAATACAATTACCTTAAAGTAGTAAATATTATTTATTTCAGACCTAGATCACAGGCATTCTTAGTTATCTTAGAATTAAATTAAATAGAAACGAGACTTCTAAGAGAAATTTATACTTTAATAACAGACTTGCTATAATTAAGTGTAAGACGGAAAATATAAAGTTAGTAACACAAAAAGGATAGCCTTTTTTCAAGGCCTCAAAGTAGAGTAACTGATTTTATGTTTGTATATGAAAATGAAATAAACAGATACTAGGCGTGCGGGGCGGAAATCGTAGCCGTCGACGTACCATCACGGCGCAGTCGAATAGACCTATAATGCCAAGCCCTATATCCGCCGTGAAATTGAACGTGTATCCACTCCCGCCGTCTACGTCGTATGAGCCTGTGTAGACGGATGGAAATCCGTGCGCTAACCAAATCTCTTCGCCATTTCAAATCGTATAACGATATTCCAAATATTTTGTACAGAAATCTCATGTTAGTTATCGGAATAGCTGATTGATTTTCCGTATTTACTCAAATTTATGTAATGGGGCAAATTTGTGGTTTTGTGTATGACGATTGTATATTTTAATTTTATTCCAATAAATTTATAAATAAACAACAAGGAAAAAAAACCTGTTTCATATTTTATCCGAAATTCTTGTTAGTGTATTCTTTTAATATGTGAACTTTTCGGAGTTTTCTTGTACGTAAAAAATTTAAAAAAAAATCATTTTGAATAATATACCTCTACAACGTTGTTAATAATTATTTCAAAATATTTTATGAAAGTCATTAAGTATAAGCGTTAAATCTGCCTTTCTCATCTTTTTTGTTATAAGGTTTTATAAAATTATTAGTCGAGTTAATAATACACTAATATAATAAAATAATCTAGTTCATATAATCAAATTATTTCAAAAAAGCTTAACTTATTATTAAATCTCCCCAAAATAGCATAATATAAAAGGTATTCGTATTCTTTATTACTGTCTAAACCTGCAAAAGTCCTAAAAATAATGCTCCCATAGATAATGGAAGCTCTAAATTTAAAAAGTTTATGAATGTAATTGCGCAAATTAATTACAGTGAATTTGTAACAAACTACAACAATTGACATGGTGGTTCAAAAACTTTATATCGCCGAGGCATATTAATATGAGAGTGTAGGCCACAAACACACTTCTGAGGAATATAAGAAAAATTTAATTTATTCGCTTGCATGCGGTATGATATAATACAGTCCTGCCTATCTTCCTTTCTTGTAAAATCTATCATCGTTCTTCCTGTAACACCTTTCTTCATGGACACACTTTTATCAATAGTGGTATAGGCATGCATGACTGGGTAAGCTTGACCGTCGGGGAAGTATCACACCCTCAGATAATATCGGCATTTAGTACAAGCATATTTTTGTGTTATCTCGTTTCGTATGGCATGTGCCGGGATGTAAAGGCTCTACTCTAAAGCTTTGCTTTTTTAATCTTTTTCTTTTTCTACTTCCTTTTCCCTTTCTATTGCCTAAAACCTTATTTTCCTCCCATTATTCACATCCTTAGTGACTATGGTGGTGCAGATGTCCATGAGCGGCATTGAATGCTTACTATCAGGTGACCTGCTTGTCTACCTCTTCTTTAACAAAATACGGTTTATGCAAATAGGTAACTTGAATCTAGGAAACATGGATCTTTTCAAGATTGTGAAAATATTTTCAGGACACCTTCGCGGCACGCAGATGGGATAAGTTCACATACATATGTAGGAAACTAGGCTATTTTAAACCGCCACAACTTTTTTTTACGATATTATTTAGATATCAGGATCATCATCTGCAACGACAGGATGTGACAGTCCACTGTTGGACATAGGCTTCCGCTAAGATATGTCATTAAGCATGATCTTGGCCTTTACGCATCCAGTCTCTAATAGCCGCCTTGCACAGATTGTCGTTCTATCTGATCGGGAGATGTTCCACAAAAATTTTTGCAACATATTTAATATAAATAAGGTTTCTTTACTTTCAAATTGCTACATACAATGTACTAGTGACACAAAGGTTTCCGACTGGGAAATCAAACACAATAAAATACTTTTGGTTACAGGGAATGTGGCGAAAAATCGTGGAGCAAACGTCGCATTGTGTCACAAGCCGTCACTCCCGCGAAGCTAGCAACACCCGAATTAAATTCCTGCTCTCCTCGCCAATACTTCCACGTTCCGGCTCTCGACGCAAATTGCGAGTTGAGCAAAACTGTAGAAAATTTCTAAAATTGGGCACATTATTAAGCTACGGTGTCTCGTTGAGCGTAGCTCGTAAAGAAGCGACGACGCGGTCGTATCAAATATCTCGTTAACGACGCGTCGTAGAACTCCAACAATTCCGGAGAAGAAAAGAGAGTTATGGGTGTTGTGAGGAGAGATGACAGGCAAGTGTATTAAGATAAAGCATTTTGGGCGGCAGCCAGCGTTTCAAGTGTCCAACCAGTGCCAAACACTAAACGTTGCGCTCAACCGCGTCTGCTATGTTTCGCCTTCTTTGGAGGCGATGGTCTCATACAATTATAATATTAATTTACTAACAGAGGTGATGATACTTGTAAGCTTTTCATTATTATATGAAAAATATATTTGATGAGTATGATTAAGAAACGTTATATATAAGATATGAAACATAACAATATTTTAATAGATATGTGCCAATTTCAATTGGGGATACAATAACATATATAATCGTTATAATAAGTCTGCGAATCGGCAAATATGCTTATCAATAATCTGCTTATCCTGCTTTATGTGAAAAATTTTACATATTAATATATAAATAAAATTCACAGTTATTATTTATATTCTATTGAGTAAAAAAGATGTAGTTCAAAAGTAGATTTTAAAAAAGATTAGGATTTTCTAGCGAGTGAAAAACTCACCTTTTCTGTGTTTGTGTGTGTATGTGATAATCGCTATAATAATAATGCATGCAAAAGTGCATATAAAACGCAAAATCATCTTGATGAATATAAAAAATAATTTTCGTCTTAAAAAAGACTTCTACTTTGAACTACTTTAAATGCAAACTCTTTTAGATTTCGATATGGAAATTTTCTCAATCACTGTAAGAATCTTCGATAAAGATCTTAGTGGGCTAGATAAAGTCGTTTTAATATTATGGAAATTCAGCTAACCTATTAACCCCAATACCAATATCGTTAGATCCTTAAAGTGCAATAAAGCAGCGAAGTAAATCCTCTCACGTGTCGACACAGAGTAATAGCTCAGCACTTTCTTTGAAGCGCATCCCCAGTGGGAAGACAATTAGGAATTCAGGCTCGCCGAGTGGAGTGGGGGCAATGCTTGAGCGTGCTTGTCCGCTCCACTTTGCACTTTTACTCTTATAAAGCGATTAATGGCAATGCGCGACTTTTGAAAAAACGAATAAAACAATAAAGAAATAACGCCTTCCCTTTGTAGTCGACTCTATAAGATTTACTCTAGATATTGTTCAGACCACCTTTTATGTTCGATAAAATGTAATTGAATGAATCCGTACAGAACCTTCAATATAACATAACAAAGGTACGCAAAAGTATACAATGCGAATGAGGTTATTGCGTTACGATTTCACCTATTCGCCCATGACATATCAACTACACTGCGTAGACATGTCAGTCTGGAACTCGGGAAATATATTTCCTGTCTAATAACATATTCCAGGGAGAAACGCTGACGTAACAAGCAGACGTACGGAATCATCTTTTGTAGGAAGAAGTTCATATCAATTTTTACGTACCGAAGCGAACTAAACATGTTCATTAAACGAAACCTACGTTACCTTTAATTGGTGAAGAGACTTTAATTTTAAATATAAATCTTCTCAACTAACACAAACAGGTAACATATTTTTCGAATCAGATTTCATGCAGAATTTCCAATTTCGGAATGAATTTGAAATGTTGAACAATCTGGGTATTTTTTGAACAAGACTACGGACTTTTCATTGCGTTGTGTAATACGAAATGTGCAACGAAAAAAAGCAATAGAGTGCAGATGCGCAGATAGAATCCGGGGAGGAAACGAATGAAACATACTAGAAACTTGGAACTGAGCATTTTACTCATTATCAGAACGAGATACTTGATTGAAGGTACCATAATTGACTTACATTTCGAAGGCAATTAAATATGACTTGCTTATGAAGAGGTTTACGATGAAGTATTCTTTGACTTTAAATGAACGTACAGAAACTAGTCAACTTTTGGACATAGGTTTGACCCAAAGCGTGCCACCAAAACCAGATCTTCGGCAACAAAAAAACAGTCTCTGACAATTATCCTGAGTAGATAGCTGTTTTATCTAACTAATGGACTTCCCACACTCCTTTTCCCAAAATGCGGAGGTTCTCGTCTACTCTTAGTTACGGCTGTTGGTTCTCCGGCAAAGATGATCAAATCACTGTCATACCTAGAAAATATATACGAAACCTAAATATATAATGTCCTTAATTAGCAAGCGAAAGCACTGATTCCTGAAATACAGGTAACAAGTTAAGTTTAGGAGTTACTCGAATACTCACCTCGTAGCATAAAATCAAACCAATATTAGCAGCTAAGGTATAAAGGTGATTAAATAAACATATTAAACATACTTCGGTACTAATTAATATAAAGCACTAATAGGATCTTCGTTAATTGGGCAAGTGTAAGTTACATATGTAAATATCACCAGGATATATCAGTGCCTTATATGCGAATATTGTTGTACCATTAGCCGTGACTTGGCATCGGGTCGGGCTGCTAATGTGCAATCAAACAGCGTTGCTGACTAACAGTTAATTATGCGTACGCACTTTGAATTCAAATCGAGCATATAATTGCAACTAGTGTCTTGTCTTTTGTAAGACGAATACTAAACATTTGTGTCGGTTTACCTTCATAGATGTTGGAATTCATATAAACATATTTTTACCTACGCCTCCAAAACGTTTGATTACAAACAATACAAGAGTTTTTTTTAGAAAAAATAAACTGAATACAACCTTTGAATATTTTATATGCCGTTATGTTTTTGTAAGACCAATATTATTGACATGTTTGCTTCTATTGCAGAGTGAACATTCTAGAATATTGTTAAAAGAAAATAACACCTAAAAGTCTGAAACAGATCAGTTTAAGAAATTATTTCCTAAAGTGATCTGTTTTGGGTTTCTCTTCTCAAGCATGTGATGTATTAGTAGATTTATTTTAATTCATAATATTTAATTAAATGTATAAATTTGGGAAATTCCAAATATATTACATATAAATTTGGGAGCTATTCCGAAAATATTGAAAACTTACATTTGTACGGACGATGTTTGAGGAAACATATGCATGTGTCCAGAAATTCAAACATTTTTTGCTTTAAATTGTATTTTTTTTAATTATTGTGTATGCTGCTATCGTTACGTAATTGTTGGACGTAATATATTAACCATAGTAATATTGTAACACTCTCGCTTTTAAATATATTACTTACAAAAAACGTAGAGATTAAGCAGGAATTTTCATTTATATTTGTTTAATGAGCAAATATAAACAAGAACTTGTTCAAAGGGGAGGAATGTCTCTACTTAACCGCCACGACCCGGATTTCGTGCCAAATATTTATTTTAATTACATCTCGGTTCCTCTAGAACCCAAGTTAAACGTTTTCACCACCTTTCACGTCAATATTGCGAATTAATTTTACAACTTTATCCTGGCTGAGGTAGTTTCATAAAATATTATCATATTTTGGTACTGTAAATATTTAATTAACGTACGACTGGGCTTGATGACTAGATGGCGAACTTTGAAGGAGGCCTATGTATGTACATAGGCCTCCTTCAAAGTTCGCCTATGTATGAAAATGTAGGTGTGGATAAATTCGAAACACGTCCAACAATATGAATTTATAACGCCAAGACAGGGCGCGGTAAGTCTTGTAATGGACAAAAAAATGCTGATGATAATAAAATTGAAATGTTTATTATTCCTAAAAAACCTTACAATAAATTAAAATCAAATACATGTATAATTATTCGTGACATAGTAGGATGCAGATAAAAAAATAGTACATTAATATGTATAAAATAATAGTATTATAGTATATCTGAAGCAATTTAAATATAGTTTTTGTTTATTTATCCATAACTGTACAGGTGTGAGGACATATTATAAATAATTATATTATTTTTAGTTAGAACTTTTTAATCTAAACGATATTCGCGTGTTCAGGTTGAAAACGAAAAGGAAGGAGTAGGAGGTAAATTAATTACTCAACATTGAAATTTACATGAATTTTTAATAATAAATTAAAAAGCTATTCGGCTTGCACAAAAATGCTGTCTCGCTTCAATTATTACTTCAGAATATTAAAAATTATAAAATGCTAGAACAGTGAACGGGTACGTATTGATGAGGAGCTTCCCATGGGAAATGTACGGAAGACAGCTCATAACCAAGCCGTGATCTACTTTCTATAAGCAAATAAAACTTGCAGAGTGTACAGAATTTCACTTACCGGGGCATCGTTACTGTGAAATTAATGACGATGTACAACTACTTTTCTTTGTTATATATTGTAGTGAATTCAGGTCAATAATCAGTTCAAGGACTTTTCCAAAACTAGTTTATTTAAGTTTTTGGAATCTTTGTGATGATTTGTTCGAACATCTTATAAAAACAATTAATTTTGATGCAGTTTTCATTTTTCGAAAGCCTTAGTTAAATCAAGTTTTATAAAATAAAACATGGTTTTCATTTTTAAAATTTTATTTAGTATAATCGAAAACGAATTTCATACAAACTTTAGAATACCTTCGAAAGTAATCTCAGTTATGTTATAAGAACTTAAGTCATACGCATATACCTATCACAAAACCGAAATAACACGGCTCTTTGATGAATCGTATTTACTTTAAAATTATATAAACGAGAGAAAAATGTTCTCTAACTCTGTAGTCGCTTGTTAACAAACAGTCATTGGCAGCAATCGGAAATGAACATTCAAAGCGACTTAATTAAAACTAAACGGGGACTGTAAAGGGGACAATGGTTGTGCTAAACAATAACGCCACGGGCTTCATCATAACTACTGTCAACTACGTCTATGATTAAAGATTACCTCACAAGTAATTTAGAACAAGATAACTTAGCGCTTCACTACTGTTTGATAAATAAACACTTGCTTTGAAAGTTAATCACATTATTTTCCATTCTGTCATTATGCACATATTTGTGTGTATACGCTTATTTTGTGTTTTGAACTGGCTTTGACAAATATTTTTTAGTAATCGAATTTTTTATTCATTTTTAGCACATTTAGATAACTGTATATGTTTGGATACATATTTTTATTTTAAACTTGATAAATGTGACACTGAATTTCAAGAGACATCATGTTTTGAAGCGCATTGGGAATTGGTAACCTAGAAGCGAATAATATTGCGTTCGTTGAATCGTCAATCTCACATATAGGCGTTGTAACTGACTATTGCTGAATACGAAACTAGGTTCTGAAAATAGACTTCAAATCAATAATCTGACGAAATTCTTCTATAATAGAGATATGTAACATATTTATGAGTTCGCCAACCTTTTAGTTTGCGTTGCAACACTGATATTACTTCTAGTATAAGAGGCGTCCATGTCCAAAAGTAGATTGCTGAAGAGAGCGATGATGAAGACGATATTTATTGGTATTATGAAGTATATTTATGTAGTATAAAGTAAAATTTTCATATCACAAGACTGCTCGTTTTCAATGATGGAGATAGAAAGGGTAGGATTTGAAAATAATTTGAGATGATTTTCTAAAGAGTGGTCTGAGTTGTTATTATTTAAGTTTACCTCTTATAGTTTAAGAGCCGGGGAGCGTCTCACAATACGTTTACCGAGACGCGGTTTCCACTCCAGCACTCGTTTGCTCCAACGATTGTCGGATCTCCGACAAACGTGACCAGCCCATTGCCACTTTAGTTTGCTAATTCGAAAGGCTATGTCGGTGACTTTAGTTCTTTGGCGGATTTGTTCATTCCGAATCATATTTACCAGAGAAACTCCGAGCATAGCTCTCTCCATAGCTCTCTGAGCGACTCGGAGCTTATGAAGCAGACGGACTGTCAGCGTCCACGTTTCGGTGTGCATTAGGTACACATATAGACTAGAAAATATGCTGATGATAGTGAACAAAGCAACTCAAATCTATATATAAAACAAAAGACATGATCATTGTATTATGAGTAGGAAAACGAGCCAAGAAAATATAGGTGCGGATAAATTCGAAACACGTCCAACAATATGAATTTATAACGGCAAGACCGGGCGCGGACAGGTGGTGCGCTGCTTGCTGCTGCTTCTTCGAATTTATTAAACAAATTAATGAAAATAAATCGAACAACTATTTGAATAGCGAACGAACTAAAGCGATGATAGTGTCTCGTAGATGGAATATAATTAATTATTTAAGGCTAAGCGGCGAATCGGTCGATGGTATCACATCGTAACTGAAACTTTTATTCAGGCACCATATCGCATACGTGAATGTTCTTAAAATACTTGGGACGATAGATACTCTGCATACTTAATATAGGAATTATCAATTACTATTAACTGCTACAATCCTTAAAGCTTTATTTCTTATTTTCTTTTCTTACGTATAATTATTATCATGTATTTTAAAAATATTCACACACATTCAGGATATTTTATTAACAGCAAGACTAAAAGGCAAAAAAGGTAGCCGCCAAGGCTACTTTTATCAGAACATTTTATAATGATATTGAAATCTCTACGCCGCCGTTTTTTGCAACATCACTTTTCAGGAACTCCATTATTCACAGATAAGATTCTACTGGTCTAGTTACTAACTTTTAAATAGTTCAAGTTATTTACTTATATTGACTTGTTATGAATTTACTTATCATTTAAGCTAAATATAATAAATATTATATGATGACTAATATTATACATATGAGTACATGAATAGCAACCTAACTTAAAATATTGAAATATAAAAATTTATATCGCTTATACATTTTTAAGAAACGAAATTGAAAGTAAAAGTTAGATTTATGTTCCTTGTACATTGAAATGTAAAGGAAGACATTTGAAATTGCCCAAGGCACCTCATTCACATGCAAATCTGAATATGGATACAGCGTAAAAAGTTATATGCAGTGGCTTACATAAAGGAACAGTCTCGCTTAAACTATTTTAATACTCGAGCTTCCGGAATACGGACTAAGTGCATCTCCATGAGACGGCTGAATGAATTTTAATGGATAACTAGTTCAAAGAAGTCTCTTCGATTCTCTCAACTCGAGAGCATCTGATTGTAAACTTTGAATATTATTCAGTGCCTAATGAGTTAAAGTGAATTACTTATCGGCATTTTGTACTTGTTATTCTTCGTGACTAACTAGTTAAAATTCAACACGCCCTTCGTCACAACTACTAGAACTGTGTAACGATATTAATGAATCCATCGCAGTTCCCCTTCATGATTGACATCATTTTTATTCAAATATAAATGTGCCCGCGAGCTACGAGCCCGAGAGGTCAAAATCCGATGAAGCTATAACAGCCAATAGGTTACCAGCAGAAACATTTTCGAATCTAGGCCATTTATAAGTAAGAAAGAATTAGATAGAATTATTATAATTGATTGTGTTTGTTGAGATTCTTAAATATATTTGTGAGAAAGAGTGTCGGTGCAGCAACAAAAAAATTTGTAAAGTATTAAGTAGCTGCAGGCGGTATCCACTTTTCCAATAAACTAACCGACAGGGTGCATAACGTGCCTAGATTACTTATGGCCTGCAGAGCCGGAAACCAAACAACAATATTTGTTGGCACGCAACACCAGATTAATTTTTCCTAAGGCATTTTGTTTTCAAGCTATTCATGATCAAACAAAGCATAGTATATGGCTTACGAAATAAAGCTATTAAATCTTGACACATTTCTTAAAAATTGAAATATCTTTTATCATCATCACCTACAGTCTGCGGCAGACCATTGCTGTACATAGACCTTGCCGAAGACTTGTCACCTAGCCCGATCTTCAGCTTCAAGCATCCGATTTGCCAGCCGCGCTGCGCAGATCGTCGCTCCATTTGACCGAGGGGTTTCACATACTACCTTTGTTAGAACCGTGACCCGACAAACATGACTAATCCATTGCTACTTTAATTTTATAAGATTAAAATTAACGTTAAATGTTCGTTCTAAAACAAGTTAAACAAACTGAAGTAACAGAGAGACCTAGTATTGCTTACAATTGAAAAAATATATATATATATTAAAATGTTCCATAATAATGAGTACAGTAAATATGCTTAAAAAATCTATACGCCACATATTTAACGCAAACAATGAATTAAAAAAGCATCAAAATTGGTAAGGTTTACGCTTACGGCCTAAGGATGTGAGTTCAATTTTACCATTGGAATACTGACGTAAAGTATATTTTCCTAGCACAAGCACTGTTAGATTAGAAATATTAAAAATTATGTTGTCTTCTTTAAAAAAAATATCGAAGAGAATTTTCACTACAAAACACGTAACGCGATCATTGACATCACATTATTATCACTAAATTCTATCACGCATTGAAACGACCACGTTAGTGGGTTGTTCATTTTTACGCTCGCTTAAATCAACGTGGTTACATTTCTTCGAATGATGTTTCCTTTCACGGCCAATTTCGTGGTCGTTTCGTACGTAAATACAAGGGCCCAAATTAAAATTAGACGGTTCTAGTTCAGATGAGTTCTAAATTTAATATAATATAATGAATAAATTTATAAAGAATTTATTTCTTTAGTAGGTACTGTATGAGAAATACTATATAAGAAAAACTATATAAAAATGTCTATACATATTTATGTAAATAGAATCAGTTATTGATACTTATACTTAAAAGAAATAAACCTTTATATTCAGATGTAAAATAAATTTATTAAATATGCAGCTGTTATGGATAGAAATTGTGCGGATAAATATAGCTATTAAATAAGCTTTCTGTGTTTGGGCACACTGGATTTATAGCCCCATACTAGTATTTACTGAGCCGTGAAAATATTTCCTTAATGTTCTTTAATCACTCCTGTGAGAAAAAAAATCTCAGCAAAATCAGTTCAGCATATGAATATGAACAAAATATTAAAAAAATTAAAAGGTACTTAGAAAAAAATATTTTGAAATTGCACACTGACAATTATATATAAATGAAAGAAACTTATATTTAAATGTATTAGTAGTGTATATACTTATATATATACGAATAAATATATACAATAGTGTATATATTTATTCGTATTACTTTTCCAAAAGGCAATATACTTATATTTGATTCTTAACAATATAGTCTGCGGGACAGCCGCATATCGTTCCTTTTGATGAAAAAGAAATCATGATTTTCATTAAAAAGCGGTCTAGAGCTTCACAGAATACAAGTACGGCTGTGGGATGTTTTAAGTGAGATATCACTTAATGCGGTTTCAAAATTGATCTTCGTTTTAGCAAATGTAGATCTTTCCGATGGCGGTCCACGCTAAGGTCTCGAACTCATCTGTGGAGCCCTCGAATCGCTACTAACCCCTCCATTGCTGTCGTGATGCGTCTTCAACCAATTCAATGTTGTTTGAAAAGTTATTTTCGGTTTACCTTTCTATAAAAATTAATTACATAAATTAATAACATTTTAGTAAGATTAAAAGTATTTTAATTTAATAAGATTAAAAGTACGACTGGATTTGAAAGGATAGGCAAAAGATGTACCATATACCATACGTAATCGAGTCATTCATATTATGAATTTTTTTAACACATTCACTGCGTGACGAGAAGTATTTGATCGTATTTGACTTTTCCACTGTGCGGCAGCTAGTTATCCTTGTTTTACGCTCGGTGCGTGGGTAGGTAAAACAGTGTGTGCAGTCCATACCACACCGTGGTGGTCAATGATGTATAAGAAACAAACAGCATACGAGATCCCCGCAATGAATCGCGTGTATTGGACACAGTCCGTCAAACGTAGTAATGATTCTATATTCTGAAGAATGCGACACGCATGCATGATCCCACTACTCCTACTCCTATTTGTTAGTCCAAGAGCCTTCACTACTTCATAAGTGGGACTTGCATCAGACTTCATAAGTGGACGAGCAGGGAGCCCTTAAGCTGCGGACTTGGGAGGACGACAACGACGATAACTCGGCGACGAAACTTCATTCCAGAATAAGCCGAACTCTTTTAAAAAATAACTTTTACAAAAAAAGGGAGTAGAAGACATTTAAAAACAAAAAACCAAATTAAATTTATTTACCATTCAACAAATTCATTTCGAAATTTTTCATTTAAGGTCTCTTAGGTTCTGATTTCACAAAACGGTTTAATTATACTAATTAAGAATATTTCTTATATTATGTTTTTTTACTCTAAAATATTTAAATATAATGATATATTTTTGATATCAGACTTAATACTGTATATATTTTTGTTTCTACCTTTCACATGTACACAAAATTCTATACTCAATTCCCGTTTAAAAATAACGTTTGTATTGTAAGCAAATATAATTCAATGACTAATGTTTTTAAAAGTTGGTTTTACAATCCTATGTAATAGATACGCTTCTATGTAAAATTGAACTACTGACATGAACTTATTTGTTACTTGGACTGTACATAACACAAACAAGGACTATAGCTTAGTATGAATAATTTACAACAGAATACTAATTACTGTTTTCACAGTATGACCTATATCTTTATTTTTAATTCTTCTTAATTCATGAAAATATCGTATTATTGCAATATGTGGTGGATAATATCAATTTGATTGAGGACGCTTCTGCGATTTTTCATACGCAATAAAATACACTTATTTATGGAATGGAAGTGATAATCTATATTAAATTTTACTTAATATATATAAATATACATATATACTTAACACAAATATATTAAATAGTAAATACTAAATACCCGATCATTTAATACGTAATATAAACACATAAGAAACTATATCCAAGATAGTACACAGTCGTTCTCGTCCCATTTGGCCGAAGAGCGTTGTTTATAGCGACATTTCCCACAAGTTAGTCTCTTGTGACAAGTTAGTTAACAGAGTTTGTTGCGTCAAGAACCGCCTCTGTCATTAACGCCGCGTCGGTGGCGAGAAGTCGAATAAAACTCGCAGGAACGTGCTCACACCAGGTTTCCCTTTCATTTTTTCTAAAAAATGTTTCTAATATTACTAATATTTATTTATAAGAATATACTTTCAAAAGAAACGTTCACCTTACAAAGCTGTCCCGAGATGGCATCCTCTAATTAATTACTTAATGTGAAAATCTTATAAGATCTTAGAACAAAAATATTAAAGGCCTCCTGTGCAAATTTCCGATCATTTTAATTAAAATATGGATAGTCCCGATCATTATAGAATTCTTGAGGAATTTAATTAATATAAGAATAGTTTTGATCCATAAAATTAATATTGATAGAAGGAAAAAGATTTCTTTGGAAAAAGCTATAGATAATAATATATATTAAAAATGTTATCAAGAGTGCAATATTAACAAAAGCAACGCGAGCTAAACAATAACAGAAAATAATATTCCCAATAGAATGGAACCGGAAGCTATCTGTTCAAACAATGAAGGAGGGGGAGGCTTTGTTATGAGCACATGTGGCAAGACACCGTTTAACGCTCTACAATTGCAACGTGAAGCCAATTGCCACAAACCAGGTATTAACAAAGGATAATTTAATGGCCTCCATTTTAGGCCGACTTCTGTGCTCAGGGTTATGTAAAATAATCCTTTTGAACAGGTGCGATTTCGAAATAAATTTTTAATTGAATAAGTCACCTAAATCCTCGCATAATGTAAACAACAATAAATATGATTGATGTTCACGCAAATTATTTTAGTAAATAATATATATAAAATATATATAAAGTATATAAAAAATATAAATAAAAAGTATATAAAAGTGTAAAGTATATATAAAATATATTAATCGTTAATTCTCTGTTTTTATTTACTAATGTATTTATTTACCTCATAATATTGTGTGTTATACACTCCTTTTCTTTCTATTCCACAGGTGAAATACTTAAAAAAGATACAAGCGATGGGAGCGTTCGATCCCCTCCGTCGATATACAACTCAAATAAAACTTTAGATGTAGTTAGCGCCGTAAGGGATCCAACTTCCGAAAATAACAACGTTAAAATAAAAAAGTCCCAAAGTGTTGTAAATCAAGTGAAGACGTAAAACAAAGTAAGGAAGTAATATAATAAATTTGGAAATGTTGTAAAACACAAATATCGATTATATTTTTTATGGGATAGTAAAGCTTGTCGCCTCATGGAAAGCAATCAACGCCGTCCATAGACATCTGCAACATCGTAGTCGACGCGTCGCCGGTCTTTGAGCAATGTGTGTAGGTTTGTTTTTCGAAGGTTCCAATGTCGTATCAGTTTGGGAATAGGTTACCTACCGTTGAAAGTCACTGGTTGTTTCTAGACAGGTAGTGCGTAGAGAGAAGTCACTATTTCTGTGAGTTTTTACTGTTATTTTCTTCTAATGAATAATAAGATACACGTAATTGAAATATTACCGAATGGATCGAAAAATAAAAATAGCAATTCCATTATTTTACTCATGGTCAACAATAGTAATCAAGAATGTATGAAATTCCTTTCCATATAGTAGATTCAAAAAAACCCTGCAAGTAGCAAGGAATTTAATTATTTACAGACGCAATAAAAAGGAAACAAAGCTCGATTTTGCAAGATATTAACAATATAACAACGGAGAGAGCTCTATGCGTTACGTCTGCCAATGGAAGCTACAATTAAAATTCTTTTCCTAAGCTTGAATCTCCGACTCGTTCCGGCATCGACTTTTCAAGTTTATTTAATTAAAACTTTTTAAATGGAAGAATTTTTTGATGTATTTTATGAATTAATAATACATATGAAATAAAAGTCTTTATTTTCAAACAAGCATCCAATTGCAGGTATCCTTATTTACTGCCCTAGCTTAACGGACTAAAATGTGTCTTAACCTACGATACGAGTAGGAGTCTTGTGCAGTTTTTCGCCTATTGATTGTTTGAAGCTTTTTCACCGCCTTACTCTACCAATACCTGGTGATCGGACGATAGTCGCATGTATAATCCTTTTTCTATAGCTCTCTAGGTGCATGATCTAATGGCGTCTGTGTACCTTAGTCGATAGTTCCGGCTAAGTAACTAAGAAGAAGACTAAGTCCCGACTACGTCACTGTCCTGACCAACGACGGTTGTGGTCTCTGAGCATTTCGCGGGTTGTGAGACGAGTTAACAAACCTCCCATAAAAAATAAAAAAGTAAATCGATGAATTAATATAAATTAGTGTTCGTTACGAATCTGGATAATAATGACATGTAAAAACAAACATATTCTTTGTTCTTGAGTAAGGTGTAATAATGATCGCACTAGTTATCCCAGTCAGTGATAAATAGTTATATTACGACAGGCAATTACGTTTTCTTCGTACCTGCACAAGATATAAACGTTGAATATTGCATGAACTGCCTGCTTTATGTGTTCAATTAAGACGTTGTAAGATGTAACTTGGCCTCTGCTTGTTCAACAGTTAGCGTCCTCAAGTTTTATTGTGAGAAGATAAATGAAATTTTAATATAATTATACTATTGTACCGTAAAATATTGATTTATGTAAAGGCAATAAAGTGATTGAATAATATTATTAAAAAACAATCGAATGAATTTTTTTATTGTAAATACTTACTAATAATTTGTTTATGTAGACACTCTACTGTAGACATTCTCTACGACAGTGTGGTACAATTCACGCACCGTATTGAATCTAACATTTAAGTCTGTATAATTATTTAATTTGTCCGCTTTCACTTTATGTTAATGTTGTGTCCATCTATAATTAGGATTACATTTAAGTATGTTTTTAGAACTATTTAGAATAATGTATGATGAATGTAATTCCTGTTGATAGTCTTTAAATAAATAAACGACTATAAATAATATAAAAAATATTAAAAAAATAATTTTAAACAAATTTCTTTACACATAAGTTATTCTTTCACAGTCCAGTCATTTTGAATGATTTGGGGCAATATAGGTATATACTAAGTTTCAGTCTTTCTAGTGTTAAAAAAAGTTAACATTTATCTTAGAAACAGAAAAAACGAATTTTTATTGTGTATTAACTGAAAGTTCTACTGACGACCTAAAGTCTAAATTAAATTTTTATAAAACATTCTAAGGACACGAATGAAAATAGATAAAATTATTCACTGCAACTGTCCAAATGCATCTCAGTTAAATAGGATTTTTCGGTTTTACGCTTGTAATCCGAAAATCCTGACATCGGCCAACTATCTGTGTAGAACTCTGCAAATATTGTAGATTTTATTTTGAATAAATGCTAAAACTTGATTCACAGAATAGATAGCCACATTTTAAATACATATATCCAAATTTCTTATTAAAATGTTTAATCTTTTGCTTTATTTTCAGTGTCCAAGAGAACACTTAATTTATAAATAAATAGAACAACAAAAGTAAATGTTAATTCAGCTCAGTCCGAAACGCAATACAAAACAAAGTCTCCTAGATATATTTTACCGGCAAAAACAAAAAACTTTTCAAAACAGTTGCATTCTAAAATTCCTTGCGAGAAGGGTGTTGGTATAAATCGTATGGATAGCTATTTAGACACAAAGACCACCAAGACCTAGATGGTCACACAAATATTTAAACCAATGCTGGACTTAAAATCGGATTCGTAAATAGACCAATATACAGTTTGAGTTGTATATTATAATTTTTTGTTAAGTTGTCAACTTTTTATAAAATATTTAATTACACAAATCGAAGGATGCCCACGACATTTTTATGAGATAGAAAGGAAAAGGTGCAAGCCAGTCGCCCGATGCAAAACAGTAATGACCGCACATTAACATCTGCAACATTAGAGGCAATGCAGAATCGTTTCCTGCTTGCACAATGATT
The DNA here is from genome assembly GCA_031353405.1 of Baronia brevicornis. NCBI lineage: Eukaryota > Metazoa > Arthropoda > Insecta > Lepidoptera > Papilionidae > Baronia > Baronia brevicornis. Next base: position 164,385 of record JASFAT010004536.1, on the reverse strand, counting down.
AGTGAACACAAATTTCATTTTAACCATTCACTCAAGCACTGTAAGGTTAACCCTAGCTATCTCATATAATATTACTTGAACACAATAGTTGAGACATAAGTGTGCCGGTGCTATTATAAGGCGAGGCACATTAATTCTAAAGGCGGAACAATTGCGGCGGGCAGCTTCGTTAGACCGCAAGTGACACGTGTAATAAGATAAAGTGACGCCCGCGCGGCCGCGCCGCCCCAGAACAAAGCTCCGCCGGGGCTCCGTCGACGCCTCCCGAACAATACACACGTCCGCACCTAGTACCGTCCCCGGGCACTGATGTCACCTATTTCAATAGTATACAAATCTTTTTTATATTAAACGTGTAATTGTATTTTATTACACGTATTTTATAAATGATTATATATATATATATATATATATATATATATATATATTCGCCTTCGTGAGAATCAGGATGTGACGGGTGGAGAACCACGTCGACGTCCTTTTCAATAAATTAGGTATATTCAATTCGTCTTTAGTGAATCCCACGAGCCGCAAAGGAGGATGGATGTCAGCCCTAGGAGAGCCCTGCATGCTGAGGTAAGACACCATAGCACCCGGGGTAGCCCGATCCCGGGACGGTCGGCACGCTTGCGACTAAGCTCGCCTCTAGCCACGCATCCATTGGCACGACAGACCGTGGATTGGCGGAGAGGAAGGGAACGGATAGAGAAGAAAGGCAAGGACAGGAAAGGAAATGCGGATTGGGGGAAAGGATAAATGACTATAATTAACTTCATTATTATAGTTTTGCAGCCCAAATGTTGGACATAGGAAGTCCCAAGTTTTTGGGGGAACGGATATTAATGCACTATGTGTGTCCAAGATGAATTGGCGGATTACCCAGGCATGGAATAAATACCTGTAGGCTATACATACATATCTTAATCCCGATGAAGGTACCGAAACTGTGACCATTAACTCCGAAAGGCTTCACCTCTGGCCCAATTAGGTCGTCAGTCGTTAAAAAAACTACATTAAATTACATTACTATCTCATAATTACTGCAAAATAAAGTTTATAAGGATGAACAAATTCAATTATGTCCGTACTATAATTTTTTATCGTAAAATATAATAACAACAACAAAGCGACTATTAGTAGAATTTTGGTTTCATCTTTTTATAGAAGCTAAAATTACTTTTTATACAAGCTAAATTAATTAGGAGATTTTTCGCGTCTATATCAATGGTGGAATCGATCCTAGGATGTGAAAAAGTAACAACACCCCTAGCAAATAATGGTTAAATCATGTGAATTTACAGTAGTTTTAAGGCGTGTACGATTATTTAAAATTCTATATTTATAATTTATTTTTAATGTATCTCCTTTAAATTAACAAAATCTATTACTATTTATTTGCAAATTTGAAACATGCGAAATACGGCTGATTAATTATGTTATTAATTATTATGAATAAATATGTAAGCTTACGCTTAATTAATGGAATTCCCCTCGTTGCCATAATTTACTCGAAAACACAGAATAAATTACCCACAGCTTGTTTTCATTATACAGGTGGAATTGCCACTTGCCTGGTCATATAAAAGATAACACCGATAGGACTGTGGACAAATTTTATACCAGTATTTATAGTTTGAATTTTACTTGTAATATCTGAAATTACATTATGCATACAATAAATACACGTCATCATTTTCAATGGTTAATACTTACTATCATATCTGTCTTTAGACCCATATTCGTAACTCAAAATTGTAAATTACAACTTTAAGTACGAATTACTATAAACAAGCAGTGAAGAAAATATAATTAAGGAACCATGTGTTGAAGATTAATTTGAAAAGCACATACGGATTTTTACACCTAGGACTACCGGATAAAGATATGGACATGGAACTACCTTCCGATCAACGTTCGATATTGTTGGAGCAATGCGGTGATCGTAGATTTGAACAAGCTTCAATTTGAAGAAAGTTTGGGTTGAGCTAGTGGAGTAAGTAAAATAAAACTGTATCAACGTATATACGAGTAATGCTCGCTCCCGTGTATGTAGGCAAGAAGTCTATATGTCGGATAATATCTCTTATCTAAAGCCATTTATTACCCGACAGTAATACAACGTACTATAAGGTACAATTTATGTAGCACACAGCTTGTTTTAATGACAAAGGTTTAAATACAGATAAACCGCAACTACATATATTAATATTAATAAATATGCTGGCATGAGGTTGGTAGGAGGATCTCGCTTGCGCGGTAATTACGATATGTCTATTTATAAAAATTAGGCCATGTGCAAGGTCAGCAGATCTTAAGGTATTAAATTATCTTAAGGCATACAAAAGTTCGATTAATCATTTTCTTCAAATGTTAATTATTTTATAAACGTTCTTTTAAAGTATAATTGATTAATTTTTGAGAAATAAAAAAACATGTCACAAAAAAGAAATCTGAGGCTATTTCGTCATCATATTAAATCAATCATTTGCAGGATGTCCTGTTGTTCGGGTTCATTTTTGTTTTTGATATATTAGGTATAATATTACACCTGCCTAAAAATCTGTGTTATTAGTAATCTGTGCGCAACTAAGTTCTCGCTGTTTGTTAATAGATGGCTCCAGCATGAAGTGTTGCTGGATTTTGACATACCCAAAACGTCAATTATTACTTATATGCAAAAAACGAACACTTTTATTGTAACGGTATTTGAGCCCCCTACCCTACCAGAAAGCTGGGCAAAAGTTGTAGCTAGCGATGGGCAATACTTTGGATTATATATATGTAAGTATTTTTTCTCAGTTAAGTTGCATTTTTATAAAAAAAGCAGCGAGAATTTAGTGGCGCACCTAATATTTTATTAAAAATCATTAAATATGAAAATATAACAATCTATATATATTAGGATATTTTATTAACTTTCCCAGCTTAATTTTTTTAGGAGAAAAAATAGACAAAATAAAAGAATTTAATCTGGAAGTGAAAATCTAAGTCCTGCATTTTTTTATAATAGAACGAAGCAAACGAAGCTAAAGCGAAAATCATGTCACCAGATGGTAAGGAATCATTGCCGCCCAGAGACACCCCCATTACCGGGGAATTGGAATTGCTGGCCTTTAAGAAATAACAAGGTTTCTAGAAGACTCCAATGTAATATCGGTTTAGAAATACCGCTAAAGAAACCTTATTCCAAAAAGTGATTATATGTGAGATTTTTTTGAGAAACGCACGGTTAATACGATCAAGCCGCCGATCATCAATTATGAAGTGATGAGGATAATAACTTTTTAGTGAAAATGTGTGGATTGGTAGAATTCAACGGCAGGACTTATTTAGGATAATAATACTTCCGATTACCTATTAAAACACCTTTTTTTTAACTTTAGAAAAGAATATTTTTCCGTTATTATTAATTTATTTCTTTAAACTACTTAATAATTTTCGATAAACAAACTTCATACAAAAAATTACAATTTCACATAACTTATAATATAATAGTAAATATTTAAATAAAACTTTCTTGTGCCTATAGCATTGATTAACAACAAATTGAAACTCAACATTAACATTGAAAAATTAATGGATAAAGTCAAAGTTATTTCGAAGGATTACAGGTCCGAGAAGATTTCCAATAATTAAATGAGGTCTCTGACGTCGAAGAAGGGAATGAAGTATCTGCATCGGTCTTTATTTCATTTTTTACTTGAGACGTTTAATAATTCCCGTGGTAATGTTCAGACTTTTTAATTTATTTAAAAATGATTAAAGCATTAAACGTCCTAATTTAAGTGGCTTTCAAAAAATTAGAAGAAAAACATAGTTGACTATTTACTAAATTAAGAAAACTTATGAATGTAATAATAAACGATATGCATATAACATATTGTTCCTTGATACTGAAATAGAAATGAGTATAATATGTATTCTTTAGTTACACATAAACATTACTTTTATTTATTTCAATGAGTAAATAGAATCCAAGTCTATCAGATGCAAAGTCGATAGAATTAATTGTGGTCAATGTAGATATCCCCTAAAATATTCGTTTTGATAAAATCTCCTAATATTAACAAAAAAACGTTCAGGTACTTATAAAAGGAACACATTTGGTATAACCTGGCTTCGTCCATGTTAAATATAATTGTTACAATGTTATCAACTAGTCCGAAACAAAATCGGTAAGTTATCCTCTATCGCGCTTATAATTTATTGAAACACAGTCTCATTTTCATTATTACCTGATACTTACGCGATGATTACTCATAGGTCTGGTCAATTGACAGGCAAGGTAGTTGAAACTGAACGATGCATATAAATTAAAAAAAAATTATCAACAGATGCATTAAGAGTCTAATGATTATTATGAGGAAACAAATTAAATAATTAAATTAATTCATCTCGGTAGTCAGAAAATCGATTAATGGTTTTGTTTCGCCAAAGATTAAAAGGTCTATAAAGTATATCTACGATGACATTTATTTATTCAAATCACAATTAATAACTCTAAAATATAAAATAATCAAAATTCCGATATACCCTACCCCTTTCGGTCGCAATGGAACGACGATCATTACAGCAAAAACATTGTCTGATTCAATTCCTTATAGAGTTAAAAAGGTGATAATGGTGAGTATTGCAAAACAATGTTTTTAATGATGAAGTTTATTTTAGATAATGCACAATAAAGACAGCGTAACCTTAAACATTGTTGGCCATCCCTCAGGGCAAATGGGCAAGTTGAAGATTGGAAAAATATATGTTTCATTCAATTTGCTTTTCTAATTATAGATTTTGAAAAAAAATTTTTTTCGAAATATAGATTTCATTATGTTTACGCAAAATCCACATCGGCGAACACTAGTCACTCAAATTTCTCTTAGTTATTTTAACACACTATATTTTTTCTCTACTCCATAAATACAGGGCAAAGTAATGAATATTTATAACATCTTTATTCAAGACGGCTAATTTGAATATGTAACCTAAAACAACATTTATTTACACGTTTCACAAGATTCACGTCAGTGGAGTGGATTTAGATTTTAAATTTATTTTCATACACACATAAAGCCTTTTATTATTATTTTTATTTAACGCCATTTATTATTATATTAGTCTAAGTCAGAAAAATTAAAAGTTAAATTACGTAGTTGAGGCCTTTCTTAAGGTAATAAGGTTAGAACCGGATAAAGTCAGTAAAAATATCTTGAATTTCTCAATATTTACTTAAGTAAAAAAAAAACCATTAAATAAAATCATATACGCTCTTAGTGCCACACTAGGATCTGAGTCGTGGATGGCATATAAATGGCATAGACAGTTACCCAGACTCTGAATAAATATATGAAAGACATATTTATATTGCTTGCTTCGTAATAAATATCTATTCCTGAAACAGAAATTGAACCCGCGACCCTTCTCCCGAAAGTGAATAAACAAAACAAACAGCCACTAAGCCATTCAAATCGTCAATAAAATTTATTTTTTGATTATTTCTTACTTTACTTCTTTCCACGCACCACCAGTTTGTGGAATCAGCTACCCTCGGCAGTCTTTCCGAACCGTTACCACATTGGAACCTTCAAAAAACAAGCCTATACATACCTGAAAGGCCGGCAGCGCTTCCGCGTTCCTGCGGTGTCGCGGTTGTCCATGGGCGGCGTTGATTGCTTTCCATCAGGCAACACGCTTGCTCGTTTGCCCTCCTATCCCATAAAAAAAAATTATGCTGTATCGTCAAAATAAAGGTCTGCTATTTTAAATCGCATTTAGTTAAAGCCATTTGATTAAAGTTTGAATAATTTTACGGTAACCCACCTAAGAAGAAGACAACTTTTATCGAATGACAACTTTTTTACTGAAATGGTTTTTCTATTATCATTACTAAAATTAAAATAACATTAAAACGTTTATCTATTATCATAACTAAAATTAAAATGACATGAAAACGTTTTTCTCTTATTATTCAATCATCAACATCATTATTATTATTGATATATACCTGAAACAAAAAAACGAAATATTAATTGATTTACATATGTAGGTACCAGATATCATGAATGAAAAACAAAGCGATAGAAAGCGACGCAGTATGCCAGCTGTGTCGAGTTTTGTAGACTATCGCCCGCCACAAGCCACGGGAGGCACATATTTAACGTTCCCGGCTTATCTCGAGCGGGGCGGGCGCGGGAGGCACGTACTACATCGAGCCTATCTTTCTACTAATGGCCTACATGTGAAAGGTGAATAGCTCCATCCCATGGCAGAAAACGAAGAGAAAGTCTCATGTAAAGATCGATGGTGTTTCACACTGTCGTTTTTGCCCTACTTTATAGGAACATAAATATTGTCGAAATAAAACTGGAACAATTACGCAATACTTCTCACGTACAAGTAGTATATTCAAACTGAATCAAATTTATATATTCAACAACGCGAATATAACAATAAAGAAGATTCTCAGTAGTTCTCTATTTAAAACGAAATTAATAAAAATAAGCAGTCAGTCAGTAAGGTCGATGTAGATTTAGGTTAAACAGCAAATGGATATTATGTTACGACAAACAGCCACCGCTATGTATTGTAGAATGCGTCACCAGTGTCCAGTCCATTACTATGAAACATGTTTGTTGGTCCTAATTAATGGACGCAGTCTATTATTGCGGGAGCACCACGTGCTATATATTCGGCGCTCCCTAGTTTATGTGCGACTGTAGTTTACTCCTGAAACCGCATAATAGCCTAATGAGTGAAGTTGTTCCCTCTCTAGTTGTGACCTATTTTGATAAATCTTCATATAACTTATAAAAGCCTGTTTTAATACATTATATAACGTTTTGGCTTTGCCTATTTCGTTTACATTATATTAATAAATGACTTATAGTAAAATTATAATAGGCTTAGTACATTGATGGAAAGTATTTCAATTATCTGATAGTTTTGAAAGTTATCTTTCTGTTCTCGTGGGTTTTCATTTCTTAATATTTTTACATATTCGTTATAATATTCCAGATACTTTCATATTTAAAGAACAAACACTTACATGCTATAAAAAAAGTTAGAATTTTTTTTACGAACAGACGTGTCACACAGAAGGAAAATACAACAGCGCTCACAGCAAGCTACAACACAGGCATTCCAGAAAAAAGAAATATATGCGCTTGTTTCCATACCGTTGTATACCTACCGAGAAATTACTAATTACTTTTATTATATCAGTGATTTGAAATAAGTATCTACTCCGGGAAAGTTCACACAGCGTTCTTCTGAGGAATCGATTGTCTTAATACTTCTCAAGTGTCTATAAAATACACTGCGAAATTATGACAGATTTTAATAAATTTATTGTGAAATTAATGTTGATTTCTCAATATTTCTCGAGTGTCCGAGAAAGTATACTAAGAAACAATGAGAAATTTTAACCGGTAGATATATTGTTTATATTATCAAGTCTGCAACAGTTTAGGGAATAAAGGATTGGATTTATGATCTAGCGTCGTCAGTTCCATTATATGTGAACCGTTAAGATGTTATATGGCCTACAAGTATTCTCGTTTGATTTTTCGTTCTTGTTATTTGTATATTTAGATCTATACCTACAATGATATTTATACTCAATGATTATAAATCGTTCGTATGTTATAGTGTATTCTTTGATTAGCTGTACTTACCATATAGGCGCAAAGATGAAATCAATGCGAGTATTGTAACTTTTTAACTCCCGAAAATTTAAAGCAAGCTCGTATAAAGTGGTCATCATAATGTCAAAATATAGAGCAATTAGAAACCAAGAAAGTTTATTTTATTTGATAATTGCATAGTAGTTTAATTATAAAGAAGAAGCTTAACGTTTTATTACAGCCCATATTGTTACCACTCTTGGCCATGGAGTCTGCTGATTTCTGGCAGAACAGACATTAAACCCCTAGGGTTGTCTAAGGCGAATTGGTGGGACATACAGACTCGGAATACATACCAGTAGCTCACACATGTATATTTATCCCGATGCCGGAATTGAACCCACGACCGTTCGTTTCGAACGCATTGAACCAAATAGGTCTTGGGCGCCAAAAGTTTAAAACATTGAGGTTATTAATTTGTAATCAATATATAGTGTTTTATCAAATTATACAATTAATGACCCTGGCACCAGTTACTGCAAATTAGGGGGAGAGGGAGGGTTGCAACGGAACGAGGGCAGTAGTTTCAGCGCGGGCGGACGCAGCTGCCACCTGAGCCCCAACGAAGAGGCTAATGGCCTGTCGCGCGTCCATCCACGCCGGTGATTGATCGACACACCCCATGACGTGTGTACACAGCCCCCGTCGCCGTTGCCTGTACACTACTGCTCGTAATAAATCATGAATCCAAATATCTGTGTGTGAAATGATAGGTGATCATAGATCCATGTCGACGACTTTATCCATATATTTTCATATTACTAATAAATTACGCGTTTTTGCCTTTTGTCTTAGGGGCCAACCACGTACGTGACATCTTAATGGAAGGGAGAGGGGTCAACAAAGTGTGAAATAAAGTGACAAGAAGGGGATGGGTTACCATTTGCGGCATCACATACATTAGATTTAAAGTGCTAAAACTCTAAACTTTAATTCCTAGTGTGTCACAGACGGGGGTTCCCAAAATTTATGTGTCAATTTATGAATGGCCCCTTAACCCTTTTACACACCTCTTACAAATATTACATAAAATGGTTAGAAAAAACTTTTTTATATGGAACACAGACAAACGAGCAAGCGGGCGATTTAATGCTAAGCAACTAGCGCTGCCCATGGATAACCTGTATACTGAAGGCAATGCAGATGAAAGTAAGGATATGTATAATAGGAGTAGTAGTAGAAGATTTACCGAAAGAAGAAGAAATTAATTGAGTGGGGAGAAAAAGAAGGAAGGGGGGAAAGCCTGAGGGATTTATATCCATTTCTGTAGAAATGAACATAAGTCTAATATAATTGTATACTTTCAGTTCAATGTTTGAGGTTGATTGCTGAAAATATCGTTTAATAGAAATAATGACACTACCATAACAAAACGGTGTAAAAACAATTAACATTTTAGCGAAGGAAGATACGATACAACGAAAAGGAGGAGAATCATAGAGGTCACTCACGATGAGTTGTAGCGCAGAAGGAAGCGTAAGTAGGAAGGAAATAATTGATCACTCAAAGGACGCAGTGGTGAAGTGGTCAATTTCTGAACCAAGGTTTCAAAGTTCGATTTTCGTAAGTAAATCAGGCGTATTCAGGCGGATTTTCGTAATCAGGCGTAATATTAAAATAACAAACATTATGATTTCGAATTGATTCGAATAATTCCGAAACACAATTCTGTATTCAGTTACTTTATTATTTATTGTTTTATAAAAGTATCCAGTATTATTTTATTTCTGTTTCATTATAGTCATGTTTCCAAATGGCCTCAAGTAAAATAAGTGGAATACTTAATTAGAAATGTTACCTTTGTGAAAGACTTCTAACTAATAATTTCACAAACTTTTCATAATTTTGTTCGAGTTCAGATTGGAGTTCTTAGATCGAAGATATTAAGTTCAAAATCCCTTTTGCAAGTATTAATATAGAAAAAGGAACATCTCGGTAAAGTAAATTCTCATAAATGACGGTTTCAAGATAGCAGACTTTATTTTGTAGCTTTATAAAGTTTTAGTATGCTTCATATTAAAACTTTATTAAACATTTTACGAGAATGTATTTATACATTACACAATTACTCATTATAACAATACGAAAACTCTTAATATTGTTTAACCAAATACCCAATAAAACATAACAATCCAATAACATCATCAATACAGCCGTGATATTCCACTACTCGCCGCCCAGAAAACTGAGGTATGATACCGTAATTCCCACGCTTGGGGACTGGTTGGGGTTAAACTCGATACAATAATCCAATACTATTCTTAGTTCTTTTACCACAAAACAAAATATTAAACAAGTTAAAAAAAACGTGAATTCAAAAGCAACAAAATATAATTTTGATGAATTAAGCGACGTAGATGCAAAGTGCCGCTCAATTGCTTGAAACAAGTGTTGTAGGTTCAATTTCCACAACGGACGAATTTAATTTTGGTACAGATACAGCAAACATAGGAATCCAAGTGTGTGAATATAAATCTTTTTCTTCCTTTAGTATCAGATCAGGATAACTATTTAAGTTCATGACTCTCGTGAAGTACCTACTGGTAATAACTTAATCACGAATGTAACTGGCAAAAATCATTCGACGAGTCTCACTCGTGATGTCTACGTTTGGCCCGACTTTTGTTTCACGAGTCGGGCTCGTGCTATTCATGTTTGATTTAAAATTTTCATCACGAGTCACAAGTCAATATTCATTAAAGTAAGGGGGGTTAATAAAGCTTCCGATCTATAATAGTACTATTATTATTACTGTACCACAATCCCTATGAACAGCTCTCCACGCCATCTGTTCGTGTATTCCACTTAACAATCACTTCAATGCTCATTCAACGTGCGTGCAAAACGTTAAACAAATGATTGCGCTCACTTAAGCACATAAAACACTTTGCGTTATGAATTAAAACAGTTAATTGCTTTCAATCCAAAATTCATATTTCAATTATTTTATACAAAGCCTGTAACGTTAATTACACTTTCATAGTATGTCGTAAAGTTCATATTATTTACATTGGTACAATGAGTATATATCGATAATTTGAAGACATAATTGGCTAAGTGACAAAGCCAATTTTTAAATATCACATATAACATTAGATAGACGAAAATCTTAAATCTATTATTATAAGGCATGAAAATGTAAGTTATGCGCGACGTTGTCTAAAATCGATTAATTTAATATTAAATATTCGACACTATAACATTTTGATAATGTCTGGAATGTTACTGAAAATACTAAATGAACTCTAGAGATGAGTTTATCCACAAAGGAATAACTAAACAGTTTAATTATCATTATATTATCGCAGCAGTGTTTCCTGGATTCAAATAATTATGTAAATAAAATTATATTAACCAAATTATTGTAAAAACTTTTTCAATGTAACACAAAATTTCTAGTATTGAACCCCGTGACGAATTTTATGTTTGTGCAAACTATTTCCCTTTAAATTGGATAGTAGATCCAGATATAGAGATGGATTTAACTACTGACTAATGAGGTTTGTTGTAAATTACATAAAAGAGGATGATTTCCTCAAGTCTTACTCCAGGGTACGATCCTTTTTCTTATAACGAGATGAGAATTGTAAGAAATATCTTTTTTTTAATCATAGCTTCCGCGACTGCACCTGCCATTTATTTAAACAAAATATTGCTTATAATGGTTCTGGCTGTGTGAGGGAGATAAAAAAACACTGTTTGTAAGCGATTGACATTACATGAATTGACGATGATTGATAAATCATTACATGATTTAACAATATGTACATTACAAAATGGTGTAGTGACGCTGCATAGACAACGCCATCTGTACACAACTAGATTTAACTAACTATCTTAAACGCCTTAGACTTTATTTATGCCATTCATCCTTCGACTTTCTACATCAAAAGCATTTCGCAGTCCACTGCTAGGTCTCTCCCAAGTGAAAAAAATTTAGCCATTTATAGCACGCCATCTCAGACTGGTAATACCACTCGTTGCCGCTCTACGTCTATATAAGCCATGTGAACAGTATTGGAATACGGTTATCAATTGGTTTTCAATGCCTCATCTATTGTACACTAAAATGAAGCACCTGCGAGGTTCACGACAAAATACAATATAATTGTGCCCGCTTAAAATCATTTCAATGCATCGCTTATATCATTCTACTAAATCCAGTTATCACCGTCATCAACAACGAACAGCAGTCCAGTGCTGGACATAAGCTTCTCCCAAGATACGCCATGTAGCTCGGTTTACACGCTAACAGTTTCTTCCAGCCGCCTTGCACTGATAGTTATGGGTGAAGTAATTTTGGCGCGGCGCCCTAACTATTTATATTTCAATGCTTTTGCTTTTATTTTGTTCATATTTAATTAAAATATTACTGTTCTATTATATTTAGCTATTTGATTTCTGTTATTCATTTTCATTATCAAAAAAGAGAAATAATAAAAAAAACAAAACCACAGTACATAACAAAATACATACAAAAATATACCTTTGTATAATATATCTTGGAAAGAATGATGTAGTGACAATGTAACTACTGACCTTTGCAAAAAAGGATCCCTCGGAATAATAAACCCCAGTTATTCGAGTGGAAGTGATCAATTTTCTCAACAATTTCCCCGTCATCTTGAATCTTTTCAGAGGCACAAAACATTTAGTCAATTCAGCCTACTGGAGTCGAGCCATGATAATAGAGCCTATTGGCAGGGAGGGACATTCGCAAACATAAGCCATTAGGGTATTGTAAGCCTTCTTTCAACAATACTTTTTATTTCGAGAGATTTTTGTTGAGCAGCTTATGTACCTATGGAATATTATGCTGAGTCCAGTCCTAAGTAACAATAGCTACGTATGCCTTTTATATGATAAATTATAATTTCCATTTGGTTATGAGCACTCAAATCTAGTATAGCGAAATTTTCAAAATTGGCTAAGTTCAATCAGAATCATTTGAAGATTGCTTGCTTTTATTGCATAGTGTAGCGAATTATAAAGTTTTTATCACAAAATTATATTTTACCTTTGTACACTTTATGAAACCCTACGTCGACTTATTAATTAAATTACTATAACTTATAAAAGACTAAAACACTTACTTAAAAAGACTAAAACAAGTACTATGAATGCCGTACTTTTAGAATATAATAGACGGAGACAAAAGAGAAGAATGTATCTGACCAGAGTAGTTCTGTCAAGGTTTTATGGCAATAGAGTAGGGTCACACCATATCTTTCCCTGGGTGATAATAAGAGGCGCGTAAGGAAGCAAATACCAGCAGATGAGCAGCTGTGTCAGCGATATCTAATGTGCTTGCTAAATATGAGATTACAACAACATTACTCATTTGTAAGGTAGGCCAATATCTAGCAAATGGACTCCGCTACGGCTATATTGGTATGAAGATAATGATGATTCTTAATAAGATATTAATATTTATCAAGAAATAAAAATGAATTAATCGAAACGAAATGAAATGTTAAGCATGAGGACTTTTGCGTACATGCTTAGATATTTACTTACGGTTTTCGGCGCCCCCGTAACAGGTACGAAACAGCTACAAGCCCGTGAGCAGGTCGCGTGCATGCGACAGACGATGGTTGAGTGAATCCGGCCATTCTACTCGGAACAAAGCAGACCCTGATCTAATCAACGCAACAATACACGTCGGATAACTCCACAATTTAGCTGCAAAATAACCTGTCCTTCTAGTTTCGTACGAGTCAAGTTGACAGTATCGATAATTCTTTAATAAAACAAAAAGTTAACACTTAATTAGATTAAAAAATTGTTTTATGTTATGTATTTTTTATTTTAGATTTGAATAAGACCCAGATCAAATCGAATATTATTATTCTATGTTTTGAATTTTCCCGAATTGTATGTAGCCTATAAGGATTTATAATAAAGTCGTGAAAATCTCATGTACATGTGACAAACGACAGAGACAATATGAATTTTACAATTCTGAATAAGTACATTACATTTTACGTAACTATCTCAATTTCACGCCTTGTTGTGGTGAATTCAGTATTTCGGTGCACTAATCGTTTTCCTTGTTATCGTTAAAGTCAAATATACTAGAATAATCATAATGTTTACGTATAAAATACCAATCTTAATATTATTTACATTTGTATTTAGATAATATTGAAATAATGTAGTAGAGTTGTATTTAAATCTCCAATTCGATAACTTGACAATGTGGTCTAGACCCAACAAAATCTTATATTTGGTAATGCAATGACAGACAGCATAAAAATATAATCTAAAACCTATTAAAATATTAAACAGCCATTGAAAAAATCGATACTTCCACCCAAGTGCATCACCGCACGTCCGATATTTTAAAATTACAAACAATATTACACGGTGTGGGTCAAAAAGAGTCCATTGTAGTTACTTTAAGTGCACCCGACAGCTGTTTTAGATAACGTGTGACCTCCCGCCGAAATAAAACGCTCGTGAGCAATTAAAAAGACGTATCAACGATCTCGTCCAAGTGTAACACTTATCAACAAAGCTAAAATAAACCTTTGTTTTACTAATAACTCGAAAATATTTTTTGTTTTATTATTATATATTCACGCCTATCCCCCGCAGGGGTTGGCAGAGACCACAGAGCTACCAATCATGGCAGCGAAACGGCTCTCCATTAGTCGCTTTTCGCCCTCGTGAGATTCAGGACGTGACGGGTAGCGAACCACGTCGCCGTCATTTTCAACAAATTAAGTATATTAAATTCGTCTTTAGTGAATCCCGCGAGCCGCAAGGGAAGATGGAGGTCAGCCCCAGCAGAGCCCAGTATGCTGAGGTAAAACATAGTACCCAGGGAGCCCGATCCCGGGACGGTCGGCACGCTTGCGACTAAGCTCGCCCTTCGCCACGCATCCTTTGGCAGGGTAGACCGTGGATTGGCGGAAAGGAAAAGGAGAAGAAAGGAAAGGGCAGGAACGGAAATGCGGATTGGGGGGGGTTACCAGACTCGGAATAAATATTTATAAATCCTAAATATTTACTCTGATGCGGGGATCGAACCCGCGACCATTGACTCCGCGAGCGGAAGGCCCCGCCACTGAGCCAATCGGTCGTCTAAATAAAATAAAAATTTGCTGCTTATATATTTGACAAGTCTGTATTACTCATTTGCTTATTTTATTATTTAGTAAATATGAATAGTTTTAAATTTAATTTACTATTATACTATTACATTTTCTCTGCAATATTACATATTTTTACCTTCAAAAGGTATTTCAAAGATATTCAAAATATTTTTTCAGTGAAAATCCCTATACTTTCTAATCTTAAATAGTGTATATTATACATCAGGCGGCACCTGGCATGCAAATTGTGATACTTAACGTGGGCGACCAAAAGGAGACACTTATTGCTAGTATTACGGGAGCAAGAGACGTTACGCGGATAATTTGTTCAAGATTACTTTCTCGTATAAGTGTTTCTTCATGAAGAATTAAAAGGAACTAATTGAAATGTAAAATTACATTATATACAATAAAATAGAATAATATTTTTAAAGTGTATTTTTAGTTACTAAATGAGTTTAACGGAAAATATATATCTTTTTTGCGAACTCAAACCTATAAAACTAGTGGTTTATAACCATAACACAATTTATTTTCATAATATTGTTTAGTTTAGACGAATTATAATAAAAAAACAAGGCAGTTATTCCTCTCTTGCTCTTGATTTGTGCATAGGGTTTAAAGTGACTATTCAGATACATATTAAGATTAATTGATATCTTTGATATATTTGTTGATAATTTAAAAAACAAATTATGAGAAGAAAAACATCAAGGTGAGACCTGTATAACGGGGAAGGAAAAAATAGTTATGTGAAGAGACAGATGTCCAACTTTGGAAAGCATACATGTGAAGTACCTTAATGATAGCAGTCGGCATTGACATAGTGAATTATGTCACCATATATCAAATGCGTAAATCGCTAATTGTTTCATCGTGAAATATAAATGAACATCTTGTGAAGCAAGGTTACGTATACAAACTGCAATAAGGGATATGATTCATTATTGTAAAATGCAAAAATATTACATTGAATGTTCATAGAGTTCAGTTCTTTGATTATGGGTTTATAGAGTTGTTCAAGTAGATAACTGATAAAAGCGTGTCGGTCGAGTCCTGCCCATTGTGATGTAGTTCCAAAGTAATTACAATTATATTTTTATTTTTTTGGAAACGGTTCATACGGTATGCATTTGACTACAGGTTGCCGCAGTTCAATTAAATACAATAAATTCTTAGTATGTGTATAAAGCTAAATAAATTTACAAACTTATGACACAAATATTATCGTAAACCGCCATTGCGGCAAAGATTTGGTCGCTGAGTTTTACAACTAAATTTCGTCCGATAGGAGATAAGAGCCAGGTGTTAAGTCTCTAGAGGCTACGATTTTGTCGTAAACAAGTGACAGGCAAGAACAACCACATTAATATCGATTTGTTTTTAATCGTTTTTTTTAAAGGAGATACTGGATAGTTATTTACAGTTGTTGACAAAGAATTGTAAGATTTCCAAAAAATCTATTTAAGGTAAAATAGTTCTATTCTATAGAAAAATTGAGTTGATCGAAGTTGAAACCCGTGTATGACATAGAAAATAATTCATTTAAAATTAATGAAAAAGTAATAGGTATCTTCATTTTATTTATTCACTTCAATAGGTTTGATCTTTCACCCTTTGAAAAACGCCACTCAAGATTCTCAGAATACGCTTAGGTAAATGATTTTCCTTTAAGTCTATTTTATTGGGCGTCTGCAAAATTTACATTTCAAATGTTTCATTTATAGTTTATTGGCTGATTTGTGTATCGGAGAACAATACCGTAAACAATTTAACAAAATTATAACACAATAAATGAAAAGTATTGAAACATCATTAGCGAGAACAATAGACTCTTTGCTTTAATTTCAACCAGTTAAGAAAGTTTCGGATTGTATTTATAATGAACAAATAATTTAATAATAATTATATAATGTTGTACATGTTTGTCACGTTTGCATGGTTTGCGTCGGTAAAAAATAATTGTAAAGCCTATGATGTATTGTATTGGACGACCCAAATGGCGCAGTGTCGAAATGCCAGGGAGGGCGGGGGGAGGGAGGATGTCCAGCAGTGGACTGCCGCAAGCTGTTGATTGATTAAAGTATTGTAGCAAATTTACGCCTGGCAGCATTAATGAAGAAATAATCATAAAGAAGACGACATATTTAGAGTATCATTGTCAAGTAACTAATTAATTTTCTCTTAACTTACTCTCCTTACCGAGTTCAACTGGTTAAGAGTAAACTTTGGTGTCACTTTTTATTGAATAATAAAATAGGATAAAACTTCATCTCCGAACTCACTTAAATAAACAACAACAGCATAAGTTAAAAACGTATATTGTATGCACACAATAATTAGCGATTAGTTAAGTGGTGGTTTTCATCATATTTTAAGTTTGGATCATTGTTAATTTTTTCTTTAATTTTGTGTACGTTTCCATCAGTTTTCAACGTCTCGAAGCGTCCAAGGTGCATGTTACTTTCAACTTTCATAACGGTTTTCTTGGAGATTCATTATAGAGTCACCAAAATAATTACTAGGCCACTATAAACTTTTAGAGTTAATTCTATCATTATAGGAAAATTGAATGCAAATTCTTTGATCAGTCTTCGTCAAGTCGTCATCTTTTTGACAGCTGATAAAAGAAAAAAAATCGATAGATCTAACCAAATAAAAATGCATACTTTCATTACATGTGGACCAATGTATACATATCAGGAAAGTGTTTATGAAAATCCATGGGGCTTACCTAAAGCAAATTGTTAAGGTTAACTATCAGACAACATACAGCTTAAATTGGAGGTAAAAAAGCGCGTTATTTTGTACAGGAGTTTCTTATATTACGAAACTAGTAGCACTCGTTATATAAGAAACAACAAGACTCTTATATTACTAAAACTTTATATTAAAGTTTATTATTCACCGTCAAATTCCATCGAGCATACCGCTAGTAGCCGTAGAAATGATGCTAACTTTTGTACAAAAATTAATTTCGACATACATACGGGTAAACTGGTTTTCTTCATAGTGAGGGAAATCAGTTTTCCGAATAATGCTGGTATTGATTAAATGTTTGTATTCCTCACAAATTATTATGTAGCATCAGTATGAGCCCAAAATCCAAAAAACAAAAACTGTCAACAGCGATAAAGGTACAGCACTGCAATCGAAAATTCCCATTACCAGATTGCAATAGGTAATTATACTTACTGGTAACAAGAACAATTCTAATATCTACTTTCAATAATTAATAAAAAGGTAATTTCACACCTTGAGGTTAGAAGTATTTATGATTGACTCAAAAAAATGGATAGAACATATTTTGCGTTCAAGAAAGCGGAATTTCGGTTAAAAGGAAAACAAACACTCTATTCTCATTTTATATAAAATAACTTTCATGGGAATTATAAACAAAGTTGAGTAAGTAATTTAGACCTTTAATTAAATTTTAATACGATATTGCCTCGACACAATCGGAACTTTACCGTCCGTTACGGGTAAGTTTGTTTGTGAGATGTCGGACGTCATTTGAACGGGTCGAGTGTGAGTGACAAGCATGCGAGATAATGCGCTATGTCAAAACTAGAGATGTTACGAAAATGCTATACGATAAAAATTTAGTTTATTTACCTATTCAGTTATATTCAGGTACATTATATATTCAGAAACACTTTTAGACGATTTTTGTTAAAAATAAAACGAATTCAACAAAACTATGAGGTTTTCTGTTCATTTTATACTACGACGAATATTTTTTTTGATTTTAATTCGGGTTTACGCTTAAATGTAATAAAACAATAATTTTGAGCATAATAATATTTTGTATCGACTATTGCAGCCCTCCAGAAATGCCCGTGCTCAGCAGTGGGACATATATGGGCTGTGGAAAAAAAAGAATTCTATTCCTATTTGCTGTTGCCGTTGCACGCTTGACGGGCGGATTGAGGATCAGTATTTTTGAAACCTGAACAGTCACCTGAACAGGTTCAACAAATCGGTCTTCAATTCAGTTAGATTACTTTGCTTTTACGTCGGGTGGCGACATCGACAACCTATTACCACACCAAAAGTAAAGCATTTTGCATCCCTAAAAATGTATTTATCTATCAGCACATCTTACCTGTTCAATCACAGGAAGTGTTGACAGGAAATTTCATCCTCATCATTTGAATTAGTACCAATCTAGTACTGTGGGCTAATCAAAAAAACTGTTATACATGACCCTCTAATCCATTCCTCCATTTTTTCAGCAATATATTCATACCAATACAACAATAGAAGCTTTAAAAATCAAACTTTATAGAGCTTTTTTATGGGATAGGAAGACGTGTCATTCGACGGAAAGCAATCAACGCCACCCATAGACATCCGCGGTGCCATGGGCATTGCAGAAGCGTTGCCTGCCTGTATGGAAAGTGTAGGCTTGTTTCTTGAAGGTTCCAATGTCGCATCGGTTCTGAAACACAAATGGAGATAGCTGGTTCCACAGAGTGGTGGTGCGTAGAAAGAAGTTTCTTGAAAAACGTACCGTACTGAATCTGTGGCGAGTTGTACGGTAGTGGAATTCAGCCGTCAGGGTTATTCGGAGTACTCCCCATTGTAATATCGATAGAAGATCCTGAGAGATGAGATATCTCTCCGCAGTTCTAAAGAATCAAGCCTTTCAGTGATGTCTCGGTCACCAAATGAATAGCCCGACGTTATATGCGGTCAAGAGGAAGAAGCTGATACTGAGGTGCACCAGCCCAGAGATGAGTACAGTATTCCATGTGCGGCCTGACTTGTGCCTTATAAAGTTGAAGGCGATGAGACAGTGTAAAATGCTGTCTCGCTCGCTCTACTGAGTACACCTAGCTTAGAGGCAAGTTTGGTTTTATCCTCCAAGTGGCCGCAGAATTGAACGTCACTTGAGATGTCGACGCCAAGGATTCCGATACATGGCTTAGAATCAAGGGGAGAGTCTTCAAAACGAGAAGATACGACAAAGGAAGTGTTTGCCGTGGTAAACACGCAAACTTGTGTCTTCGTAATTCAAGCAAACTTGTAACTTTTGATTTTTTGATGTGCATAGGTGGCGTTTGCATTCTATCGGGATATACGCTTGCTTGTTTGCTTTTTCTCGTTATAAAAAAAAAGAAGTGAACGAATTTATCGGATATTCGGTATACTTACCGATCTCATACAACTCTAGTGGAAATAACTGAAAGCGGCGCCTGATTTAATCAAGGATTCTCTACGCATAAATGTAGTGTTAGTGTAAGCACCCCACTTGCCTTATACACAGCGGGACGTGACGCTAATGCAGAGTTTATTGGGTAATAAATTATAAATTCAAGTAATAAATTGTGGTCTATGATGGCATATAATTTTGTCAAGGACATACACACAGTATACATTTAAACAACCTTATACAAATCAAAACTACAGAACTGAATTTGTATGTATTATTAATAATGTTCTGTTTGTTTAACAAAATATTTTAAATGTATTTTTCAAATATTATATATATGGAATTCAAAAATTATTTACAATTATCTTTTGCGGAATATTATATTATCATGGGAACTTAGGGTGTTATGTATTAGTACAAATTAAAATTTGTTTATTTAAGTAGAGTTAACTTATCAATTATTTTTTATATCTATCACCATTACAAAAATCAACTTTATTAAAAAAAAATCCACAAGTCTTGTTTGTGGAAAACATACAGAACTAAGAATATTTGAGATTGTTTAATTTAAATAAACATGATTTAAATGACTTTTTTTTAACTTGTAACTCCTAATTTCCATTAGAATTTTAAGTATTATAATTAAGTCTACTTTGACACATGAGAGATATTTATACTTTAAAGAGACATTAATACAGAATATAAAAGTCATATAAAACTTTTTTTTATATAGCCTTAAAAATTTTACATTTAAAAGCTGCTAGGATAGCAAATATATTAAGAATATGAAATTGTTTCAGCTAAATGTAATAATATAAAAGAATAAATTAATAGCAGCAGCAACAGCAGCCTGAGTCAGCTAAATGTTGGGCATAAGCCCCTTATAAAGTTATATTTTGAGTTTAATACTAATGTGATAGACATATTACATAAGTAATGATGATTATATACATCTAATTAAAATAAAGTCTCAATGATAATTAAATAATTTAAATGACAATATTATGAAAATGGCCAAAAAATAAGATTAATGTAACATAAACAAAATGTTACAATCTGTGATGACTAGTATTTAAGTTATTGAGATTCTTAAGGGTTAAATGATCATACATTTCTCATTAAACATATTTAGTAATAACAAATTTAAATTATGACCAGTGAAAAGAAAATGAGTGTATATAAGATGCATATGCATCTGCACTTACCACTGTGATATAACCACTTTTCCATTTTCCTACAGTTACTTTACATTAATTTCAAAATTTTGCTGCTGGATATTAATCAGTTTTAAGAACATTTGTTGTAAATATTTATTGCAAAATAAATATGTTATCAGCAAATAAATATAATTTATTATAAAATACAAAGAAATAAAATAAAAAATTTGAAATAAGTTTCTTAAACAATTTCAATCCCAAAATAGCTTCTATATTCTAATACCTCTTTTACAAAATAAATGAGGCTGTAAATACTCATACTACTGTTCACATAGACTTTATCATTGTTTTTCTGGCCAACTACTTAGCAGTTCATTTTATTCAAATAAGATCAAATAATAATAAAAAAATTAAAGGGTGAAAGGAGCCAATTTTCAATCTACCTACATTATACACAATCTTGACAAATTAAATCATTACACATACTAATGCAATAACACAATTTTGATAGTAGCAGAGCAACACTGCAGGTAAATTTTTTGTAGTGTACATCAAATGAAGAATCACATATTAGCATTAAACTTAAGGATTTTTCAGTTAAAATGGATATTATAAATATTCATACTGAAGAAACAATTTTCAAAATCAAAAGCTGTAATTAATCATTTTGTAAACAAAACAACCCTATGTTGACATTTAAAATAATATATCATACTGAAAGATGTGGATTTGGCCATTAATAAAGATAATATTTTAAAATTATGCATTTAAAATAACTATCACTACCTAACATGCTATCCTAAACGCAGCAAACGCTTAAATCCAATAAATAACTAACAAAAGTTTTAGGGTTATGCTTTTTCTATATGAACCCCTAAGTTACAGAATGTCAAGAAACGTTTATATTTTAATGTATAAAATAAAATTATAAACCCAAATTTTGTTTTAAATTTATGAAGTTATTTGAAGTTTATTGACCAAAAAGATAACATTTTAAGAAAAATATAAATGTTGGTCTTACCTTTTATGACTTCTAAGCGTCACAGAATCTTTTCCTTTTACACTTTTAATACTTATTTAAACTTTTGATTCAACTACACAATTATTAACAGTGTATAGTTTTTAAATACTGTATATA
Organism: Baronia brevicornis; assembly: GCA_031353405.1. NCBI lineage: Eukaryota > Metazoa > Arthropoda > Insecta > Lepidoptera > Papilionidae > Baronia > Baronia brevicornis. The sequence continues at coordinate 142,162 of JASFAT010004536.1, read as the reverse complement.
ACACATATTTTCACAGCGAAACTTCACAAATCTACTTAACATCAAGCTTTTTGTTCTATTCTGTTGTGTTCGTCATCCGTTGTTGTATTTAGAATAGTAAAATGTTCAAACATTGTGATTACATGCTCTGTGGTATTAGTGCTGTCAAAAATCGTTTCTGTTTATACCTACTTACTTATAATGCCATAAACAAAGAATTGATTGATTACTTACAACTGTTTCATTTATAAAAAAGGGTCACAAAATTGTAATTTTCTTTTTTAACACCATTTAAAAAAATAACTTTCAGGTACTTATAAAAGTGTACGATTTTTAATTCCATGTATTTCTTTTTATCAATTGTTTCACTTCAATTAACAAATTTATAAAATTATTAAAATTTGCAATGTAGATAAATGTAATTTTTTGAAATTAAAACAGTGACTCTGATTTTAAAATTATTTCAGTTTGATAGTGATATGTTTTTATGAATAAAGAAATAAAGTTGTTTTTTTTTATTATTATTATATGGAAAATTTTAAATTGGCATGAAGAAATGATATCATCCCCAGAAGTTAAAATAAGAATAAGAATTTATTATGAAATAATATATTTCGTGAAATAATAATGGCTAATTGCCTAGTAACTATAGTCACGGGCAAAAATTAAGTAAGGTTATGATTAGATTTGAATCAAATATTACATACAAATAAAAATATTTAGATTTTAAAAGTTGCATAATTCATCAATTAAAAATGAGTATATCTTTAATCAAAAATATTTTTAACCCTGCAGGGACATTATGGTATCGTACAACAATTGTAACAAATGTATCATCATATAATAATGTTCGAAAATTTTTTCATACTACCACTGCCAAAAATGATTTAATGGAATTTTTCGATATAAAGAAAAACTGGAATGAATCAAATATAAGAGTAGGAAGAGCTTGGGGACTAGATGAGTTAAGAATAAAATCTAATGGAGATTTGCATAAACTATGGTATGTGTTACTTAAAGAACGAAATATGCTGTATACAATGGAACATGAATGCAATGAAAAAGTAAGATTATTTCCAAATCCTGAAAGAATAGACAAAGTTCAAGAATCAATGAACAATATCGAAACTGTTGTTAGAGAGCGAAACATTGCTTATTATAAATTAGAAACTGGTGAGACTGGTGAACGTCCTATTGAAGATGTAGTTAATATATTTGGTTTGCCTGAAAAATACCACAAGCAAGAACATTATATTCCAAAGTTTATGAACACAAAATGGGTGAGGCCTTATCTTGAACATGGTTATATTAATAGTCTAGCTGTAAAAAAATTTTACAGATTATATAAAGAAAAACTTCACAATCAGGAAAGAAAAGCAAGAAATCGAGATTTTAACCATGTTCAACAGCTTATAAAACGTTTTCCTAATATGGATATGGATGTACTTAAAGCACAATATCCTAATGTTGATATAGAAAAAGCTAAACGCTCCAACAAAGTAAGGGGTCACTATCTACCTAAGTATTAAATAAATTGATTGCAAAGTAAACACTTTTTATTAACCAATTCTGAAATGAAATAATTGAATGAAAGAGTGGAAGTAAATTATGTCATGTAATGTGAAATCATCAATAATAGTTTTTCTAGCTTTTGTTTTAATTTCATAGGATCCAAAGGTGGAAATAGCTAAAAGATTTGGTAAGTAGATGTATGATGAATGCTAAACTTTCACTAAAAATCCAAAACCATTAGTCTTATTTAAAAATCCTTAGTACTTAATGTTCCATTTTTGAAATTTTAATGTTGAGATTCAGGGGAATCACCCATATCTAGGTAATGTGAAGTTGATTGTCCCTAAAAGGTGCTGGGAACGGGGGCAGCAAAGAGGGGGGGGGGGCAGTTGCTTCATTGGTGGTTTGATTTTATTTGGTCTTGTAAATGCAATTTGTAATATCTTAAACATTAACAACAAATAATTTTCATTTCTACAAAATGTCTATGACAATACTTCATCTGTTCCTTAAATTTCAATGATACTTAACTAAATATTTTTCTTTTAAAATTTTTATCACTATTAAAATTTATTTTTAATAGAATGTGCATCAAATATGTTACAATTTTAGGTTTAAAAAAGAAAAGATTCACTGCTATATCTAACTAGAAACCCTATTTAAAACAATATATAAAAGTAAAACAATCTGTATGGTCTATATATATACATATATATGTATATATATGTGTGTATATATATATATATATATATATACATATATATATATATTATTATATATATATATATATATATATATATATATATATATATTCAAGCCTATCCCCCGCAGGGGTTGGCAGAGACCACAGAGCTCCATCTGCCGCCATTCATTGCAGTGAAACGGCTCGTTATTCGTCGCTTTTCGCCCTCGTGAGAATCAGGTCGTGACGGGAGGCGAACCACGTCGTCGTCATTTTCGACAAATTAGGTATATTAAATTCGTCTTAGTGAATCCCACGAGCCGCAAGGGAGGATGGAGGTCAGTCCCAGCAGAGCCTTGCATACTGAGGTAAGGCACCATAGTACCCGGGGGAGCCCGATCCCGGGACGATCGGCACGCTTGCGACTAGGCTCACCCCTAGCCACGCATCCATTGGCACGGCAGACCGTGGATTGGCGGAGAGGAAAGGAAGGACAGAGGAGAAAGGAAGGGGCAGGAAAGAAAATGCGGATTGGGGGGGTTACCAGACTAGGAATAAACATTTATAAATCCATATAAATATTTATTCTGATGCGGGAATCGAACCCGCGACCATTGACTCCGCGGGCGGGGACCCCCGCCACTGAGCCAATCGATAGTCTGTATGGTCTATAAGTATCTGGTTATTTTATTCTGTACACTGAATTTGGTAAATAGACTTAAGATTCTTTTAATGAAAAACTACTATAAAGTATATTAATATGATAATTTCTGGGAGGAGTAAGAAAACAACATTCTGATTATAGAAATATTTTATCAATCAATATCTCTGTTACAATAATCTTAACTTTCTGTATAAAATAACATTCACTCTTTTTTAGGTGTAGGTCAGCAAACCATTTTTTTCGAAAATTTTCATCATTTCTGGTAGCTGATCTTCAGTTTGCATTTTCTGTAATATTGACATGAGTTCTTTTAATAATTGATATATTGATCTGTATGTTTTTATAAGATGTTCTGTAACAACATATGAACAGTATTCTGGTAAACATTCTTTACTTTCTTCTTCCATACTATTATGCCTCTGAAGTAGTTGATTATTTAGAGTGTCTATAGTATTTTGGACATGTGGTATACTGTATGCATCTAAATATGCATCTATTGTAATATACAATATGGTAAGTACATCACTTTGATTAATTCCTGATTTCTTTTGAGGTAATTTTGGTTCTAATTTTGGATATGAAGATTGACATTCTAATATGGGGCTATGTGAAATATTTTCTTTTTGTGCATATTTTATTACTTTATACAAATAATTTGAGATATTTTTAACTTTTCTTTGTTTCCAATTTGAGCTATTTATGCTGTCAACTGGGCTATCAATTGTAAATCTTTTCCATTGAGTGTGTTTCACAAAATCAATCATGATCTGAATTATATTATCTTCATTTGTTGACAATATTGATTTTAAATGAAGGATTCCAAGAAGGTACTGCATGTATGTTGGTTGTATCCATTGTAATATCCTTGTTATTGATTCCTGCGGTAATACTGTAATAAAAAATTATGTAGATAAATAAATAACTTTATAATGGATTATATAACAAGTAAAAAAGGTATGATTACTAATAATCCAACTTTTTTTTTACACAAATTGTATACAAGGTAAATAAACAATCTGCAAAACAGTAGATATTTAAGTTTATTTCTTGGTTTTAATAACGAAGAAATAAACATAAATATCTACTGTTTTGCAGATTGTAAATTTACCTTGTATACAATTTGTGTAAAAAAAGTATGATTATTAGTAATCATACTTTTTTACTTTACCTAATAATAATACATCAATATTTTCACAAAAGAAAGTACTGTGACAAGTTTTGCAAACCAAATAGATGTTAAATTTAGGGTATGCAGACTGTTTGACATAGTCAATATGAGAAACCATTAGTTCAGTACTTATATATTCAGTGGTTATGTATTTGGGCTAGCTTTTATGTATATGACATTATTACTCTTAACGTTTTACAACTTCATCTAAAGAATTTATATAAAAAGAATTAATAGAAGAGGGTTATACATTAAAACATACCTGCAATAATTTTGTAAAACTCATTAGCAAAAGATGTGCAGTATTTCCCGATATTAGGATAATCACTGTTAGAATTATTTTCACAAATATAGAATGTCTGTGTCATTGCATTAACCCAAAACTGAAATTGAAATAAAATTGTTAGTGCATAAAAATAAAATAGTGCTAATTTACAAAACTCATCATCAATAGTATATTGCACTCTACTGCTGGATTTACATAGGCTTACGTAAAATAAGGCACTTTATTTAATCTTCATCCTTATTATTATCTTTCTGCCAGCCATCCTGGGCAGATCGTTGCATCATCTAGCTGAATGTTGCCCCACACTAAATTTGTCAAGATATATCCACTCTAAAAATTCTTGTCACTTCTGTTAGCTAATCCAGAGAGTTATTTAGTATGTCGCTAATTTTTCTTCTCCAGATGGAAAAAAATAAAGCTCCAAAACAAAATATATTTACATCTTTTTTGTAGCATTATTGATAAAACTTTTTAAGCTTATACAAATAATTGGACTGCCATGTCCAATTATTTGTATAAGCTTAAAAAGCCTTTGGAACATTACTGAAATTGATGCTTACTGCCAAAGTTCTAATATAATCCTTGAGATATTTAAGGTGGATAAAATAAGACAATAACCATAATATTTGTCTGCAATTGCTATTCACAGCTCCAGTATATAAAATATAATCTGACCATAAAACAAATGTAAAATTGATACTTACTACCAAAGTTCTAATATAATCCTCAGGATATTTAAGGTGGATAAAAAAAGAAAATAACCGTAATATTTGTCTGCAATTGCCATTTACAGCTCCAGTATATAAAACATTATCTGACCATAGTACAAATGTCATTAAAGGCCTATGTGATTTCATTATATGACATTCTAAATTTTTGGTGTGTCTGAAAAAATATTTTATTATTATTCCTACATGTATACATAATTTTGCGATACAAAAAATAATTCTAGCAGATTAACATTTACAGACACTTAGTAGACTAACATAATTACTAACTATCAATGTTGTAAATGGGATATAGATGTAGTTTAATATTATAATTTTAAGTAATGTGTTCAGTTGTGTATTAATGGATTATTAATGGAGTCAGGCCTTACTTTGCGGAAGTCCATCACTATATGGACAGTCAAAAGTTTTACTTAGCTAAGATCCGCGACAAGCAAAACAATAACAGAAAATTAACAATGTGTGTTTTTCCGTTGGGTTAAGTGGATTTATTTGGAACTTAAACCAAAAACTTACCGAAAACCATCCACTCTCCACCCACCAACCACTATACACAATACCAAACACACATTATCACTTTTCCATATTGTAAACGACACGTGTTTCGCCCCAACAAAAAAAACTTTTGACTGTCCATATATGTTCAGAATTATTCCACCTTAACACATATTTAGAATGAATGTCAAAGTCATCAGCAAAAAAAGCCATAATTAATTAAAAAACTAACTCAATATAAAAAAATTGTTACATAACAATTGATTTGATCTTTTTAATCTTTAATTAATATAAATAAAATTAATTATAACAAATTCAATCTATAAAAATTAAATTTTTAGTTTCCTTTATAATGAAATAAAAATGTTATTTTGGTTTCATTAATAAATCAAAATTACTATAATTTCGCTTACATAATAAATTGAAAAATATGTATCCTGTGTGATATGCCTTAGGCAACAATATGCACTTTTTTATTTGCCTGAAGTCTATTGTGTCGTATACACACAGATTCTCTTCAATAAATGAATTTACCTGGAATGCCAAATTGCCAAATCTAGCTTCAATAATTCAATTATGCTTTCTAAAACGGCCATAAGTCTTTTGATCCGTTCAGGTCTTTCCAAAACTTCAAATATTTCAAACTTCTCTTTCTGCCAATGTAAACCTTTCACACTTTGTTTCATTTCTTCTGGAATATTTTCACACTTATTAATAAGGGGTCCATCTTTACTTTCAGGATTTATTTCATATTCTAATCTATTTAAGCAATATTTAACAATGCCTTTATCACATCCAAATTGTGCTCTGTTTGTAAATGTGTTTTCTTTGAGGTTCATTGGAGAAGTCAAGAAATTTTTATAATTCTTTCTAATTGCTTTTAAGAGACATGGAGGGTGTGTGCTGAAATTTTTTGACAATATTTGTTGGGACTTTTCAATAATATCTTGTATTGTGTAGTCTATATCAGGATCTTCATGAGCATTCTGGAATTAACAAATTAAACTACTTTTAAGACACATAGAAAGGTATATTAATAGTAAAGGTAAATATTATATAGGTAATAATTATTTTAGTTTTGTAATATTTTATCTAAATTAGAATAAAATTAAAGCAATTTCTTGAATCTTAAAAATATTTGGTAACTATTTGGCTTAATGAACCTAGGATCATACTACCAAAATTGGAAGTGTCCTTAATTATTTTTTTTAATGGTTGAGGAAGGTTGATACCATTATTTCATATATACACTATAAATATAGAATGACAAAAAATATTAGATATGCTTGGTCAAGTTTACACTGGATTTAACTTCTTGTTATTTGATAGGATGATAAATGAGCAGGTGTGTCACCTGATGCAAATCAAAATAATAGAAACATGAAATAATATGATTTCTTTTTGTATGAAGAGTGTATTACAAAAATGTTATTTACCAGTATTATTTCCACTACATCCTGCAAAACATTAGCTGATAAGTATTGTGTTGGAGTGATACATAGGAAACATACTTCTAAGGCTTCACACCACATATTGGTCTTCATTTCTATTTTAAATGATTCTTCTGCATATGTTGGCATCTGTTTAATTTTTAGCTAGAAAATATAATGATGTTTGTAAAATTTTAATTAAACCTAAAGTTTCCATGCCAATAAAACAATATCATAACTCTATATGCAATTTTCTTAATTTCAATGTATATATGTTAAAATTCGCTACTGTTTTCTGTTTTTGTGTGTTACAGATTTTTTTATTTTATAACTGATTCTAGAAACAAAAGAAAATATAATACCATAAAAAAAAAGTGATTATAAATTTGATAACTGATACTAGGTGTTCAAAGGAGTAACAAAGTAACTTTTATATATAAAAGTTAAATATAAAAAATATAGAAAAGTTATATATAAAAGAGGGGAAATACAAGTGATTCAAGCCAAGTAAAAGGTGTAATTCATATACTTACTCCATCCTTCAAATCCAGATGTTTGCATTTATTATTATTGACACATGCGGGTAAATAAATCATTTTCAAACGTATGCTATAATTAAAATATGCTTTGTACGAAACATATTCACATGCTTTGATAAAATTCTTCTTTTTGAGAGATTGTAAATCTTCTGCTTTAGTGCTATCAGACCTTAATTTTTTTGAAGAACCTTCTTCCGAATCATTTTTGCGTTTACCACTTTTATCAGTAACTTTTATTAAAAGTTTGGGTTTCTTTTTCTGTGGACTCATTTTAATCAAAAGTATGTAAAAAACTTAAATACTCTGAAAATATTAATATAAATCTAATCTATATATCTTATAATTGTAAAAAGTAACAATAAAAATAACAAAATCAGTTATCGTCTAAAACCTTTTTGACATTTGTCATCGCAGTGAATTCTAGGACAATTAGGCATAACAGTTATGCCAGTATTAAACAAAATAATAAACATATGTAACTTGTAATGACCTGTGGGCTCTGACACAAACTCATTTGGACAAGTCTTGGAATTTTTTTTATTGAGTCAGAACTCGACAAGGGCCGACAATACTCTGCTATTCATTCTAGTATCTCAAGACGCTCTTGGTTTTTTTAAAGACATGCAGAGTGCTCGGTAACATTTACAATCTGTTGTTTACGTCTTGAACATTTGTGCACTCCAGTTCACCTTTGGTAAGGTTAGAATGCGCGATCACTCTTTGTGCGAATATAGACTCGAGGAAGGTTCAACATCACATATCCTATTCACCTGTCCTAAGCTTTTTAATTCTATCTATCATGTTCTCTATGTAGATGTACATCAATAACTAACAATTTGGGATATGTTTATCGTATTTTAAATGTATGTGTTGTTTTACCACCTTCTTTCTTTAAAATTCTATTGAGGTTGTAATCTCGATCGTACTGATTAATCTTCTTCATGTCTTCTCTATTCTATTCCATTCTTATCTCAACCGCACCGATTAATCTTCATCGTGTCTCTTCCATTTTACGTGACAAATCATCCTTGCTAATTTGATACAATTCAAAGACATTAATCCCAATTAATGAATGAATACCCTGAAATGTCAGCATATCACTTTATGTTTCGATAAAATGATAGCCATTCAACTAATGGATTTTTGGATTCAAATTTAAAATCAAGATTCATATAATTATTTTATATTATATGACTTCTACGTCTTAATGTAATGAATACGGTTAAATAAATACGCCACTAGAATTTAAAAGCATAACAAATTATAATATGAGATTATGAAAATGAAATAAAAACAATTTGTCTGTAGAATAAAAAAATATCATCTGACATTCATTTAAAAGAAACAACAATATGTCACATCAACGAATAGCTAGCAATAAAAAAAACTAAGACAACTGGTATCAAGGACCAAGGACATAATATAAATATTTTATGCGATAACAAATTTGAAAATTATCACTATTACTGTTCACATAAAGCGCGCCACCCAGAACGACTTTCAGCTGATATTATTCAACACTTAAAATGTCTATGATATTACAAATGTTTATAGGCGGCGTTCATTGCTTTTCATCAGGTGACAACGTTGTTTGTTCGTTTTCAAATCTGAAAAAACTGACAAAAACTTGGAAGGCGTGTGCATTACATTTTTTAGGACGTGCTCCCTATTCCAACAATAATTAATTCGTAGAGTTTTGTTGGCGATTTTAGCTTTGCGGCGAGTATAGGTAGCACGCACTAGACTTTCGTCTTCAAGCTCTGAAGTAAAGCAACGAAGATATTTGACAAAGTGCCCTAATGCTCTTCATCATCATCATCGGCTTGAAGCAGTCCACTGCTGAACATAGGCCTCTGACGTGGCATCTAACCTGGTGTTCGGCTACATGCATACAATTTTTGCATATTTTTCTGAAATCTTGATTCTATTTCGTCGTCGCTTCTGACTATATTTGTAGTGTGAGACACCCTCTAAATGCTACCTAGCCCAAACTCGAAAATATTATTACCGAACTTAAAAAAAAACGAATCAATAAATAAATTGAATCTGTGATTGGTTTATTTATATTTGTATGGCATGAAATCATACCTATATAATGATGTAAAAATAAACATTTTTATATTTAAGGCAAATTATGTTTTGTCTACGACTACATATCATATATCGCAGGAAGAGAACTGTACTTGTACTGTAACTGTACTATAAGGCAAAATATGTTTTGTCTATGACTACATATCATAAATCGCAGGAAGAGAACTGTACTTGTACTGTAACTGTACTATAAGGCAAAATATGTTTTGTCTATGACTACATATCATATATCGCAGGAAGAGAACTGCACTTGTACTGTAACTGTTCTGTTATACTTGTTTATGCTAATGTCTGATCTATAGGTACCTAACCTATAGATCAGACATTAGCATAAACAAGTATAGTTCAACATGAGAAATTGGAAGGCATTTCCACACATTAATAATAACCCATTGGTATACATCCAAGATGGGAAACCTAACTTTGCTAAGATATAAAATTTAGATTAGACGGTTTTGTAATTGTGGTGTCTGTTGTTTGGATTAGTATTTCTGTAGATATTTTTAATAAACGCAATGATATTTTTCCAATTTCATTTCGCTGATCTTATCATATGTTGATAAGATCAGTGAAAACTAATTTTGATTTATATTTTAATACTAATAATTAATTTGCTTGTTTCCTTTTATCACCCTATATATATATATATATATATATATATATACATATATATATATATATATATATATATATATATATATATATATATATATATATATATATATATATATATATATATATGGCGGAGACCACAGAGCTCCATCCGTTATCATTCATCGCAGCGAAATCGCTCTCCATTGGCCGCTTCTCGCCCTCGTGAGAATCAGGACGTGACGGGTGGGGAACCACGTCGCCGTCATTTTCAACAAACTAGGTATATTAAATTCGTCTTAGTGAATCCCACGAGCCGCAAGGGAGGATGGAGGTCAGCCCCAGTAGAGCCCTGCATGCTGAGTGAAGGCACCATAGTACCCGGGGGAGCCCGATCCCGGGACGGTCGGCATGCTTGAGACTAAGCTCACCCTTAGCCACGCATCCATTGGCACGGCAGCCCGTGGATTGGCGGAGAGGAAGGGAAAGAATAGAGAAGAAAGGAAAGGTCAGGAAAGGAAATGCGGAGTGGAGGAGTTACCAGACTCGGAATAAATATTTATAAATTCATACATATATTTATTCCGATGCGGGAATCGAACCCGCGACCATTGTCTCCGTGGGCGGAGGACCCACTCCACTGAGCCAATCGGTCGCCAATTTGTATACATATAAACTGATTTTTAATATTCCGATTGAGCTGTAAGTCATTTAATATTTTAGTGAAAAAAAAAAAATCGTTGAAAATATGAAATCTTTAAATTGAAAACTAAGAATCGCAAATTTTTTCAATTATATACAATTTTTTACTATAACGACATGTCAATGCCGTTTCTGCTTGAACTCAACAATGGCATGTCATAGTTTAATTTCTTATTTATTAAAACGTCTTTGGTTATGTGTGGACCAAATTTTATGTCTGTCACCCATTCTCGAACTTAGCATTGGCATGACATGTTTTTGCCCTTCAGGTGCCATGTCGCCAACATGTTTAAAGATGTTCGCTTAGAATCTGTTTGTAGATATTTTTTTTAGTAAAAGTTAGGCAAAAGCACAAGCAAGCCATCTGATGGGTAATCATAACATTTGGAAGACTTCCATAATGTTGCAAGAATTCTGGTCATTTGCAACACCATGCAAGTCGGTGTAGTGCAAGCAATTTGCTGGTCGGTAATAATACTATATTTGTATTATGCCTCGCCGATTCGACCACGACGACCTCTTCTGAGAAATGCCAGTAGCATTAAGAAGGCAGCCAGTATAGTATATTAATCAATTATGTTCTCTCATCCTCATTATACCTTAGACAATTTTGAAACCCAAATATATTATCGAACTCAGAAGCTATATGTTTTCTTTCATAACTTTAATATTGCTTTGCTTTGTACACTTATCGCTTTTAATTATTCTAATCTCTATATATTCTGTATATAATATGATTGACGGTTAAGAATAAACACGAGTACTAGGCTAGTTTCTACATTTTCTCATTGATATGACATTGTTGATGATAAATTCTTGAAAAACATTTAAAATTTAAAGGCTACAAAATATGAAAATAAGATGTAAAAGAGCAAAAATGAAATGAAATAAACATCTACGTACCTATTCTGTAATCTATTGTGTCCGACGGCCTAGCGCCAAATATTGAAAATTATTGATTCATAGTGGATACGCAACCGAACAGAATAACTTTGCAATTGCACTGATAGTAGGTATTTTCTTGTATAAAGGCCGCTATAAAACCACAATACTTGAAGCACTGATACCAGTCCTGCAGGGAAGCGTGTCAATATCAGAACAATCAAACAAATAAAGAAAAAATGGCAATATTGTTCAAGGTAATCATTTTACCGATTAAAAGCATATTGATATTATTAGTATATATTGATGCAAAAAACTTTTATCGTATACCACGCACTATATATATATATATATATATATATATATATATATATATATATATATATATATATATATATATATATATATATATATATATATAGATATATATATATAGATTTTTATTTATCTTCTCAAGTTCAAACACTTTTTTAAAACCAGTATAGTTGTAGTTGATGACACTTAATGTTAATACAGTTTTTTAAAATATTAATTCATTAATTAATTAACTTTAGTTTTATATGCGATAAACAAATTCTCTATACGTATTTATATTAATTGTAATTATTTCATAAAAAAGTATCTAAATATAAAATTTTTCTTGAATTGATATTTACGTTTTTTATATTACTTTTTCTGTTTATGATGTTATATATGGATTATTATAATCGACACTTAAATAAATTTAAAAAAAATAGCACATTCACGTGAAAGGTCAATGAAGAGAAAGACGAATATTTTTTTAATTATACTTCCAAATATGCGTGTGTGCATTGATAATAAATAATTATTACAAAAGACAGTTAACTATTGTATAATACAACTGTTGAATTATTGTAAAATTTAGTAAAACACGAGTTTTTACTTTATTATAATAATAACACAGGCAAAAACACTTTCAACAATGCAGAAATCGAATTTTTACTTACGGCTTTAGATTTTCAGTGTCATAGTATTGAGTAACTTCGTTCCGGTGACTGATCGTGAAGGTCGTCACACTTTTTAGTATCCGTTGTAAACTAACAAGTTCGTTTAACGGATCACTATGATTTCCAATCTTTTATGTAATACTCTTTAGGGATATCACCAAAAATAGCATTTTTACAGCATATTTTATTGTATTATATATGTATATTCCAATCATAAATAGGATGCCGTGCCCTGAATTCCAATTGTTTAAATTCACTTATCACGTCTAAGGTTTATGGTAATTTTTGTTATTTTTTTAGGGACTTTATTACTTATGCCTTATACTTTATGCCTACGCTATTATCTCCCGATATGTAAACATTTACTTCTTAATATAAAGCTCAATTCATCATCATATGATGCAATATACTTGTGTCACATACATATATTAATATTAAATAATATCACCATCAATACAAGATGTAAGAGTCCACTGACAGATATTGGCCTCTCTTGTAATTGAAGGTTAACACCCCTTTGAGCGCACACTCGTCTGTGTAGTGGGTATCTAGCACCGGGGCCCGTTTTTATATACTGCATACGCGGCAAGGTATAGATGCACCTCTTTGCCTCCTCAATTTTGAGGTAGGCCAATATAATAATCACGTTTGTCAGGTGTATTGGCGATCACAGGTGATTACTAGCACGATAACAGATTGAATGATGCTGTGGCAGATTTAATGACCACTTACTGGTGGTAATATTGTTCAAGTAATTTATTCCGTAAATTGTCTTGTATGTACACAGGAAAATATTTTATGACCCTATTCTATGCCGGGAACTGCATAACAAGTAAGTAAGTGAAATTAATTCAATTGCAGCGTTTCTTTCTCTTACAGCTTTTCACTCTTGTGTCACTGGCTACTGGTATCTCTGCACATCATGTTCCTGGAGGGTATTCCTATAATCGATTTAGTGGTCCAGTAAGTGGTCAAATTGTCGAGGTTCAAGTGCCAGCAGCCGATAATATTGCAGCTCAACAACATGCAGACTATGGTTATGATCACAAGACTGGACAGATCAATCCCGAGACTGCTAAATATGCTCGCTTGAAGACTGTTGATTATGTGGTAATAAAACGACGTAAATATTTACTATCGACTGCTCATAAATAGTAATATTATATACATATATACATTATATTATTTTTCAAATTTTTAAAAGGCAAAAACATTCCTCTACAAATAATATAAATTTATATATCTAACAGTATATCTACGTAGGTAATTTAATATTCTTTTAAGAATTAAAGTTATAGATCATAGCATACTATCTTCCGTTTATTTTCCTTTAAAAGTTGTTTTGTAAGAGCTACCATATAATATTAAATAAATCATTTATGACCTTATTAATCTGTTGAATTTTAAACGTATACAGGCTAAGCCTGACTACCACTACGCATACGGAGTAGAGGACCCTCACACGGGTAATCTTCAAAACCACAAGGAGCATCGCGACGGTGATGTAGTTACCGGAGAATACTCACTAGTTGAGCCCGATGGATCCGTTCGTGTTGTACGTTACACTGCCGATCCTAAGAATGGTTTTCAGGTAAAGGTTTTTTAATCAGATAATTAAGTATCCATTTATCAAATTATCCGCTGAGAGCTATGCTTGAAGTGTTTGTGGTGGATATGTTGGAGTTGGTAAATTGAAGTGGAACATATGGCTCAGTGTTAAAACCATTGCTTTCGAAGTCATAATTTCGCGGGTTAAATACCCGTAAGCGTATATATATATATACATACATATATATATATATATATATATATATATATATATATATATATATATATATATATATATATATATATATATATATATATATATATATATATATATATATATATATATATATATGCGTCGAATAATTTAACGAAAATGCTATGACTGCTAAATAGTATCAGTTTTAATATACATGTTATAAATATTTTTTATGTTACACAGGCTGTGGTGCAGAAGAAACCCAATGCCCATGCGCAATCGCAGCAGTTGCAGCGGCCAATTCACTACGGCCACAATAACCGAGAAGACGATGACTCCCGAGAGTACTAGTCCTAATAGTCTACTACTGTATTTATTTAAAATCAAAGACTTCTTGTGCTAAGAGCGTTGATTTTTATTGTTGGTGTTTATAACTTACCGTTATTAATTACGTTTATAATAAAAAACATAATTTATCACTTGTTTTACTCAATAAATACAACACGAATAAATTAAGCAAAGAAAACTATTCATTTGTAATTATATGGGATTGTGAAAAATGATTTATCTTCATATGATCCAATTGGTAGTAGTATTATGTTGTGTCATGTTTTGTTTTTGTGATATATGTACATATATCGAGAAGTATAGGTGTAGTAGGGTGATTTAACTATTACTCTAAAATGACTATATACTAAATATATAAATAGTAAGAGAACGAGTTATTTATTTTACAAAATAAAGTAATTTTGTTTTTAAAAAAATATTTTAAGTCATGTTTACTTACAGGTTAAATAGAAAAAAAAGTTGGAAATAACATCATTGCGAACGCCTAACTTTATAGGCGAGGTGGCTTTGAATTCTTACAAAGCTGGCTTTGGTTTGTTTCTGAAGTTGTGGAATTAAATAAAACAAAAGACTGTAAACCTTGTATTCTCTCAATTTGTGACGCTCTTCTTTACCTGCGACGAAGAACATCTATATAAAATTCATATCAAAAGTGGTGAATATAGAAGTCAGATAGGCAATGATGGCGGCATACTCGGTCCCGCTCCATTTAAGAAAGTTTTCAAGAAATCCATTGGGAACGGGAATATTATGGTCGAATTTTTATCTGCTGATATGGTGTTGAGTGATTGCAGGTAACGTAACTGAAAACAAATTAATATAATAATACGATTATTTTATAATCAACATTCAAATAGGCCCATGTGTTCAAATATCAAAATACACACACACACATACATAAATATATATATATATATATATATATATATATATATATATATATATATATATATATATATATATATATATATATATATATATATATATATATGTATGTGTGTGTGTGTGTATATACCTCGAAATATTTTGTTATTTTTTTGTCTTTAAACCTTCATTTGTCTTAACTTCAAGACTACAGAACCAAGGTTACCACTAAATGATTTTTGTATCAATTTTATTTATGTAATTGAGGTTAAAAGGTTATGATAGTATAAGTATTAGAATTTATTTTTAAAGATTATTAGAAATTTACCGTCAGTTTATCAATACAATCAAATCGTACTTAATTCTATGTTTATGATATACATATTCGTATGTTTTTATGATTTCAAAATCCAAAAGTTCTTAAAAATATTGTGTTAATTTCGTGGATGCTAGCGATATTTTTAAATCATAAAACAATTTTGCAGACTACGACTTATAGAAACAATTGTGTATGTACAAGAAAAAATAAAACAGTAATTTAGAAAAACGAAACTCGAAAGTTTTGTATTAACTGCACTTTTCTTACTTGCAATGCCATTGGGTTGTCGCACATCACGAGCGAGGCTTCTCGCAGTGCTTTTGAGGCTTTAATTTCACCTTCAGCGGCAATAATCTTCGCTCTAGCTTCTCTGTCTGCTTCAGCTTCTGCTGCCATTGCTCGTTGCAATTGAACTGGTAACCTCACATCTTTGCTAAATACATAATAAAATACATTTAATATATTTTTTTAATATTTTTTACTAAACCTAAACTTATGAATATTCTTTACTTCTAATTTCAATGGCCATTTCTGGTGATGTTAAATATCGGATTCAGTTCACTAAATTTCTCATATGGAAAGCTAGCACAAAGCTACCTATATAGCTATGTATCTTTAGCAATACTCATTAGGCTCCCATTCAAGGAAGTAACTTGCCAACTTACATTTCAACTCGCTCCACTTCTACACCCCAGGGGTCAGTGGCTTCGTCCAAATTAGCTTGCATCATATGACTAATGGCCTCGCGATCCGATAACAGCTGAGCAAGGTCCCGCATGCCCAGAACATTACGCAGTGTTGTTGCTGCCAGAAGCCGAGTTGATGCACTGAAACAAAAAATAAAAAATATGATTTAATCTCCATTTGAATAGTTTTTTTCCCATCTTCCGAGCATTATTATAAGACGAAATTGCCATATCGCGGCTATACAAAACTGCATTGCCATTCTTTAATATGCAGGTGAATTATTCCATGGCGTTAGGGGCCATCCATAAATTACATCACACACACATCAAGTAGGAACGATTCTTAACCTGTGTGGTACCGTATGCATAAATGTACAGTCATAATATTCTAAATTATTTTTGAGAATCCCAAAGGTTCTCAAAAATAATGAAAATCATATGGCGTAATTTATGGATGGTACTCGCGTACTTCATTAATCGCGTCTTCCACAATTTTGTGGAAAAGTGTAGAATTGTCCTCTATTCTGATGGCAAATAAAACTTAAATTATTTACGTACATGTATACAACTCAAATCATTAAAAAAAATTATATACACAAAATAAACAAATAATATATTTGTTTATATTCACGATTTTATAAAAATATAATAAATAATACCTGTAATCTGCAACTCGTACGACGGCGTTCAATGGTTCTTTAATTCTGTAATAAACAACGGCGTCTACGGCCACTGTTACGGAGTCCCTAGTAAGCACCTATATAAAAGGGAAAAAATACAATATGTATAAACTTTTCATTACGTTATTGTTTTGTTTACATTACGTGCATTAATTGCTATTGTTTTGATGTGCTCATAAGCTGAGTGTGTCTATTGCTGCAGAGGATGCTGGAGCATTATGAATGGGCACAAACTTGAAGTGTATAGAAAGGATGACTTGATAAAGAATATGCAATCACCTCGACGTCTCGGTGTGATATTTATGGAATGCAGAGAACGGTTTACCTCTCGGTCAACGTTCTTCCCACGACATTTGAACTAACAAATGTCATTTGTCTATCCTACATAAGCCATATTTGCATTGCAATTTGTATATATTGTAGAAATTTAAGGTTCAGTAATTAGAACCAAGTTGTTTTTGTTTATTTAGGTTTACCATAAAAAGTGAATTGATGAGTTAACATATAAAGTGAATAGATTTTAGAGATGAAAGAGAACTACAAAAATAGTATTCAGGTAAAACTTTAAATTACTACATACATATATTGCACTATTTGAATTACTAACAGCATATAAAATAATTGATGAAAGTTATGTTTTGAACTCGTAAAGAAATATTATTTAAAACAACTGTCGAATTTATACCCGTAGGAATCAATCAGACTGACAAATGAGGCCGAAACTGAAAGATATCTGTATACGAATAGTGAGTATACGACATGCTTAAATAAACATTGGTAGAGTAGAATTATGATATTGACGTATTGCTTCAAGACTGATCAAATTATAGATATAATCAAAACAGCTTCTGTCAAATATTTTAAATTTGTACATTCGGTTTAAACGTGTTTTTCTCTGTTCTTTTTAACGAAGTATTATCAAATGTTATTATAAATTTGATGTCCCTAACGGCGCAATGGCGATGTCAAGTAATGGTAACGCGAATCCCATATAAAAACAAATATTTGTAAAAATATTTATTCTGAATTTGGTGTTTGTCCTTGTAATTTCCGTGTTTACAATGGCAGTCACAACGCAGAGAGTTCTCGTATAAGGGCTTTAAGAGGAAACCGTTTCTTTGATATATTTTCATGAAACGTTCACTTTGATTGAAACTATATTATTGCTATATGTATATTATAAAAATGTACGTTTTTAACGTCGAAACTTTGTTATAACAAATAGAATACATTAATATAAACATCATGGTAACTAAAATAATAGGCTTGAATGTTTTTATATTTTTAACATAAGAGCAAATTCAATTACAACTAAAAATACCACCAAAATATCAAACAGCGTTTGCTTACATTTTTTTTTACTGAGCACGGGCCATTTCTGGAGGAACGAACAGTAACCCACCACGCTTATCCAAAACGCATTGAAGGGGTTAACACCAAAATATGAAACAGCGTCTGCTTACATGTTTTTTGTCCCTGAGCACGGACCATTTCTGGAGGAACCCACCACGCTTGTCTAATACGGATTGACGGGGTTAACATAAAAATATCAAACAGCGTTTGCTTACATTATGTTGTCACTGAGCACGGGCCATTTCTGGAGGAACGAACATTAACCCACCACGCCTGTCCGATTCGAATTGACGGAATTACCTCGGAATAAATATCTGTAGGACATACATATATTTATTCCGATTTGGGAATCGAACCCGCGACCATTGACGCCATGGGCTCCGCAACTGAGCCAATTATTGGTCGTCAGCTTACATTATAGTTGATATAAATTGAAAAAGAAAGTACAAAGTTATTTCAAATCAGGAATATAAACAGCAAAATTTAAAAAAAAAATGATTATAATAATACTTTGCAAACGAAATATATCATCATTAACTAATAAGTGAAAACAGTTTCTTAATATTAGTAAGTGATCATTTTGATGTGATATTTATAGGGGATTATTAGGTCACTCCGTACGTACAATTGGTTTACAAGGAACGATTGTTTTTGAACCGTAAAACTTTGATTGATGGTTTACGGCCGTACCAATTAATCGCGCGGCGGGAGGAACATCTGGGTTAACTGTTTTCAATACCAATGCCACTGTAGAACCACTGACGTGTCTTGTTTCGCTTCATCAGCCATGTGGTGTGAATTTAATGTATTTGAATTTATACTGTCTGTGTTTATTTGTCATTGTAAAAATGAGGTTATTTTACATATTATCGTCGTGGTAAAAACTTCTGGCAATATTTCTTTCAAAAATGTAAACTTGCTTTTGCTCGTTTATTTTTCATATTCATTTTTCAAAATAATTAACGAGTTTGCTTGGGCTTGCTTAGTTATTGCAGCAGTGGTCTATTAAACTGCCAACAATTGTTTCAATTTTGTGTAGGTATGTTACGTATAGTAATGAAAACACGCCTTTTCAGAATAAAGTGTTTATATAATGAATGAATAAATTCAAATAAATTTTATTTAATAATTCAAAATTATTTAATTTATTCCTATTTAATATATTTATTTAGAGGCCCACGTGGTATGAATTGCGTTCAACCTACTAGAGAAGAAAAGATGTAGAGACCGCCCGCCATCGACCTGGTGGTCAAACATAAAAAGAGACCTCAGGTACGCTCAATTGCATGAAAAGACAACCCAAGAAAGATAAGTTTGGCGCAAAAAAGTGAGAAGATCATAACAAATGACGGGAACAGGGAATGAAGAAGAAGAAGAAGATTTAATCTATTCATATGGACAGTTCTTTCATAAAGTTTATTTACATAAATATAACAGATATTCGAATCATGATACGAGATGACGTAATATTTTGATTATAACATATTTCTACACTTCACTTATCAAACGTCAGTTTGTCAATAATCGAATATTTACTTTTGTTGGGGAAAAACACTCCGAATATATCCTATATTGTCACTTTCATCTCTTTCACGTTGAGTTATAAAAGAGAAGGTATTGACAGAAAAATATTATATTATAAAGATAATCACATAGAAAACCAAACGAAATCCTCAGTCATACGACATAAGACTAATTTTAGGAAGGTAAAAAAAGGCTAACACAAAGGCTTTTGCAAGAAATATGTTCACAAGTGGTGATCGAAATCAACAGCTTATAGTCAATTACTGGATATATGTATGTAGGTTTACCGGAGATATAGAGGATACATTTTGACGATCACATAATCTATGATCTATACATAATTTTGTTTTTCTTTCACTACCTATATGGTTCCAACTACTTAGTACGGCCTTCCTCATTTCTGGAGGGACGGACATTAACCCACCAGGATAATTCAATGCGAACTAGACTCAGTATAAATATCTGTAACCCTATACTATATATATATATATATATATATATATATATATATATATATATATATATATATATATATATATATATATATATATATATATATATATATATATATATATATATATATATTGTATTTATTCTAATGCGGGGATCGAACCCGCGACCATTAACTTCGTAGGCTTCCATTGGTCGCCCATCATTTCTATGCACAATTATAATAGAAAACCCATTATAATTGAAGTATTTTGTAATAAGTTTTATTTATCATACTAAAATTACATTGAATTCTGATTTATTTTAATTACCTCTTGTGGTGGTACATTGAAGGAAACTGTTCTTAGGTCGACTTTTCTGTATGTATCAACACACGGCAGCACAAAGAATAGACCTGGACCTCTTGCACCACCCTTTCGTAATCGGCCTAGACGAAAAATCACAGCTCGTTCAAATTCTTGGACAACCTGAGAAAAGTATTATAATTTTTTATTTAAACATTTTATTATTAAAGTGCCTATAGAGAAATCTTATGTCAATATAATTGTAATAAAAAAGCCATATGAATTTCGTTATATATCTACTGTACTAAATGTATCTATTAATTTGTATAACAAAATGTAAGATTTGGCAGAGATACGCACTTTAAAATAAAATTATTTTCACAGATAATCTTTTTAATAGACTTGATTTTTTAATATAATTTGCTCCCAATCACGGAAGTTGAAAATTAATTGAACTCGAACCTTTTTTTAAATATACATAGGATAATCAGTACAAAAATAATAATATTAAAAGTAATTTAACAAAATACCCTTGGATTTTGAAACTTGGATACAGATTACAAAGTGGGTACCGTCTATAAACACAAAAAATATGTGGCATAAACTACAGATTTAAATCGAATATACATATGTATTCGTACGTATGTTCATTCTGACGCGGGAAACGAACCCATGACATCAGAAAGCGAATATTTCAACAATTTGGGTCGTCATACGGCAATTTTTTAATAAACTGCATAAGTATATATTCAAGAAAATTTCATGTTTTTTAAAAAAAGATTTTTAGTATGTACCTTAAAACACTCGAATAACGAGAACGGGAATGTGACAATGACGAGTAGAAAGGAAAGAAATGTCGCAAATCTCTCTATACATCCCACGGCTTCAGGGTTTGCTGTTGAAGATGTAAAGCTTCATGAGTACAATATTTGTATTAAATGGAATAGAAATATGAAAGTTAGATGAAAATTCTCCAAGTATCACTGACAAGCATATTATCTTAAGTAGATATCTCGCGCTCAGTGAGTCAATAGATGCGTTTAAGAGCTCTCCTATATGTCGGTACGGTCCATGTATATGAATTATGATCGAGCGTATGTTTACACACTTCTGTACACAAGCTTCCTATGAATGTATTCTTGACAATATCTTTTCACACTGCTCGATAAGTATAATACAAGTAAGTACATATGTTTTTCAACTGCGTTAAATAAATTCTGTTTCTGTACTGTCAAATTACTTACGCATTTGTATCGTGATAGCGCAAGATGTACCCGTATCACAATCTAAAATATTGAAACGCACAAACATTAGAATATTATTCGACAAAATAAACGTGAATTAACTCGTTTACGGTATCAATATTTTACTCACGACTTGGTACGTTATCACGTCTAGTTCTTATAGTTCTCAATTCCGTTTGCATTTTCATGCGATATTATTGTTATGAGAAATTGAATCACAGCTCATAACAGTGTCGAACACGGCCAACGGCCGCAGACTGCACTGACATACGTACTAACTTACTCTCAGAAGAGGCCGCATGTTTACATGACCCAAAAAATAACACCGATTCCAACTAAAAATATCAATTACAATCCGATGTTCCGTAACAATACAATATGTTGTATAACGGAGTCGATAAATGCTGCTAACAAAATGTATTTAGTATTTACGTATTTCGAGGTAGCACTCCACTTCGCCCGAGTCCTTATCGTAGCAACCGAAATCCATTGGGTTCGGAACGCCGTGCAATGTGTAGCGCATTGATTTGAGAATCAGTCAAGTGTTAAGTGATCGCGGTGTGATCTAACCGGTGTCTATATTGGTACTAAAAATGTGAGAAGCACGGAAGATCAGTTGGTGCCAATAAAAAAATAAATAAACGCACTTTCAGCCATATCGACGGGATAGCGCGGGCGCACTCCGAACTGCGGACTAACAAATTGTTGAAATTAGGTATTCTCGAAGCTTTTGATGCTCCACCTTGATATTTTATGAGCGGATGTTTATGTAACAACTCACCGATATAAACATTACTCTGTTTGTTTGCTATAATATTCCTTAAAGCGGTTTATTTAATTTAATAGAGATTTCTTATAGTTTCAAGATGTGAAGATTCGAAATGTTTCATTGAAGATTCGAATTATTGAATGAATACTAGGGTTTATGTTAGTTCTAAAATTGTGAATTAGGAAATTGGGTCAAAGTCGGTGCTACGAACGTCTGGCGAGACTCAATTTCTGTCGATCATTTCATGTAAGCCGCAGATGTACATAAGTCTGCGCGTAATTAAGTAAACTCATAAAATGAGAACATTGGAAAACTATTATTCCTTTTTCTTTCAATGGCAACGATTTTGAAGCCATTTGTCTACATACTTCTTAATTAATTTAATCCTTCTATTAATTTCAAACAATGACTTATTATACTATAACGTAATAATTGAAGATCGTTCAGCTCATTGGCGGGGCTGCCGAATACGAAGTCAATGGTCGCGGGTTCATTTCCTGCATTAGGATATGGCCTACAGTTTTCAGAGTCTGTTTAACCCATCAATTCGCATTGGACAAGCGTGGTGGGTTAATATCCGTCCCTCCAAAAAATGGCGAGGCCCATGCAGCAATGGGAAACACAATAGATTACATGGCTTGTAACAACCAAAATTAACACAATATCGAACAAGTCGACATATCCGCAATACCACAAGCGTTACAGATGCTTTGAGATATAAGTAGGCTTATTTTTTAAACTTCCAAGTCGTATCGGTTCGGAATAACCGCAGAAGATAAATGATTCCACAGAGTGATGATGCTGGGTAGGAAGTTTCGGGATAAACGCACCGTATTAGATCGCCATTTATTCAGATGGAATGGATGAATCTTTCCTTTTTGGTGATTTATGCGGTAATGGATATCGCGGCAGGAACTCTTCCAATCAAATTTTCGGAGACGCATGGGAACACTGCAAGCAACGTGATACCTGATAAATTGATAAAAATAGTTTACCTTAAAATTTATTTTTCCTTTTTTCGTTTGTATTTCGTTATCAACATCATCAACGACCTTATACATTCCATAGTTTGACATAGGCCTTTTCGAAGGCTGCCACCTTCAAAAAGGCCTACGTGTGGAGTAAGGATTTGCATATTTCACAGAATACGGGAGAGCTCCAACTCTATAATGAAAACCGTTGTTGCTAGGTTCAACTCGCGCCTTATGATATAGCTAAATCACCTTCAATGATATGTAAATGATTTACTAACATCATTTTAAGATCAATTTATGCTGTAATTACTAACACAATAATGTAAAAATGTAAAATGTATGGACTAAAAAACAAAATTGTCAGAAATAATGATTATTATTATATATGTAGTTAAACGAAGTATTCGTCTGTAGCGTGGCGCTATCACTATATACGTATGACTTGCTCGTCACTTTAGACACTTGTGGTGGCTTCATGTGGAAAATAGTAGGCCCCGTGTCCAGCAGTGGGGCATATATGAGCTGTATAAAAAATTAAGGGTAAATTTCATAATGAATTTGTGTTAAACCCCAATAATTGGTACTTGTGGACAAAATGTTTATTCGTCCTTTTCTATTGACACATGTTCTTATTTTATAAGGTTCTAACATGTCTAAAACTTGAAATTAGTGACTGAAATGACTATAACTTCCTGCCAAAGACTTATTACAGGATGTTATGCTCTTTAAATAACCGGTTGAGTTAGTGACCGTTTATCTGTGCCAATTTAGCCTATCGTTAATTGTCCTTGTAGTAAGAATGTAAATATATATGTATTTATTATATATTTTAAGGTAAAAAGAAGGTAAACAATATTTTTAACTTTGCTAGCTTTATTAAATGCGGGCATATGCACGCATTTAATAAAACATTTAATGAATATTCCGCATTTAATGAATATTCATGGTAGAGTCTTAGTCTTCAAGGTCGTTATACAATATTATACTTATTGCAATATAATGAGTCTGGATTTCCCACCAATCCGCCTTAAGCATTCGTGGTAGATTAGTGTCCATTCCTCCAAAAGTAAGTCGTTAGCCCAGCAGTGTATTATATAGACTGTTAAGAAAACACTTTTACAACACTAAATGGTGCAAATTAACCGATTCACGAATGAACAAATTGGTCGATGACTCTCATTACACATGAATTTAGTCATTAACTTTGGCTCACCTAGTAGTCAGTCAAGCTACCTAAGCTTCCCTTAAAAATTTGTAAAGAATTTAATTATGATGTAGTTAAATACTTAATAATGATGAAAAGTAGATTCTTATTATCGTAGATTATCTAGTATCTTCCCATGGGTATCGTAAGAGTCGACTATGGGGAAAAATATTAGAAAACGGGCAGCAGTTTCTGATTAATAGAAATCAATATATGAATCTTCCAATCCACTTGCCACGCATCGAAATCACCACAATAAGCCTCATTTTCAGGTAAGGCTAATATCTAGCAATGGACTATAATGGCTGTATTGATGATGAGGGTTGGGGGCCAAGTATGGATTTATTGAAAAAATAATAAATACACCATCAATTCGGAATAATCTATTTTCTTTTACTGCAAAAAAATCATAAAAATCATTATAATCCGTGGTATCCATGTTAGGTAATTAAAAGTCTTACAAAGCATATTTCTTATTGCCATTTATTGGTGAATGTTCTGAGGAGTTGTGCAATCTTCTATCAGCCACACAGTTCTACCATCGGACTGCGCGGCGTAAAAATAAATACTATCCTTATAACTTTTACAGCAGCGTGCTTATTACTTTTTAGCAGTTCACTATTGTGCGATTCAGTCACGTTTTCTGCAACAAACGGTGCAACTGTGGAACGATCTACCATCTGGGCAGTCCCGGAACATGTACGACTTGGATATAACAGCAGATGACCGGCATATTCGTGTGCTTGCTTTTTAAAAAAAGCATATTGAATAACATACTAAGATCAAACATTGCTATGTCTATCTGACTTGACCGCTCTAGAAATTTTTTTAAAGTTTTAATTGGTTGTGCATGTTATAAATAGATCCAATCGCAAAATGACAGGCGCGCGGTGTAATGCGTTAATCTGTAAATGGGATTGCTATTGCTAAAGTAAATGCTATTTTTGTTATTTTTATTTGAGCAATAGAATAACGTGGACACTGACAGTCCGTCTCCTCGCCAAGCTCAAAGTCGCTCAGAAGGCTATGGAGAGAGCTGTGCTCGGGGTTTCTCTGGTGGACAGAATTCGAAATGAAGAAATTCGCCGGAGAACCAGAGTTACCGACATAGCTCTTCAAGTTAGCAGACTGAAGTAGCAATGGCCTGGACACGTTTGTCGGAGAACCGACAATCGTTGGAGTAGACGAGTGCTGGAGTGGAGACCGCGACTCGGCAAACGTAGTGTCGGCAAACGGAGTGTCCTGCTAGATGGAGCGACGATCTGCGCAAGGCGGCTGGCAGAGACTGCATGCGTGTAGCCGAAGATCGGGCTAGGTGACGCGCCTTGGGTGAGGCCTATGTCCAGCAGTGGACTGCCGCCGGCTGATATTGATATTGATTGATTGAATAGAATAACAAAATTAGCAATTTTAAACTGCGTTATTATATAAACGATTTATGTTTTAAATTTTTTTTAATATTAGTAATAAAATACTTATTTCGTAATAAGTAAGTATTTCGTAATAATATGGATTGTGGCATAAAATAGGGGCAGAACGTTTTTTCCCGTGGGTGTCGTAAGAGGCAACCATTTACTTTATAGGATAGAAAGGCAAACGAGCTGGCATGTCACCTGATCACAAGCTA
The DNA here is from genome assembly GCA_031353405.1 of Baronia brevicornis. Taxonomy (NCBI): domain Eukaryota; kingdom Metazoa; phylum Arthropoda; class Insecta; order Lepidoptera; family Papilionidae; genus Baronia; species Baronia brevicornis. Next base: position 115,375 of record JASFAT010004536.1, on the reverse strand, counting down.
TCAACGCTGGCCATAGAGATTTGCAGTGCCGTGCATCACCGGCCTTTTAGAAAATATGTATATATTTGAACATATAAACATATGTATATATTTGAAGATATATACAAATATTAGTAGTGTCTACTTGAGTAATAAAAACCAATCTGCGATCCCCAATCCAATTCCTTATTTCTGAAAGAGACCATTATTCAACGTTGCTGATGATAATGACAACATTCATGTCAAAAGAAAACAATTATATATGTCTAAACTTTGGCTAATATAAAAGTTAATGGTAAAAAAAAAATCACCACGTTAAATTCGTTAACGTAGGCATTTAGAATAGGAGATAGTGAAGTAGGCTTATTTGGGACTACCGGTTACACGTCGACTTCTGGGCCTTACGAATCTTACCACAAGAAGTGGTGCATGACAAACAGTAGGTAATGGCGTCTTATATTAACGAATGCATATATATATATATATATATATATATATATATATATATATATATATATATATATATATATATATATATATATATATATATATATATATATATATATATATATATATATATATATATAATATAATATATAAAATATAATAAATAATATACGACCGATTGGCTCAGTGGCGTGGCCCTCCGCCCACGGAGTCAATGGTCGCGGGTTCGATTCCCGCATCGGAATAAATATTTATATGGATTTTTAAATGTTTATTCTGAGTCTGGTAACCCCCCCAATCACCATTTCCTTTCCTGCCCCTTTCTTTCTTCTCTATCCTTTCCCTTCCTCTCCGCCAATCCACGGTCTGCCGTGCCAATGGATGCGTGGCTAGGGGCGAGCCTAGTCGTAAGCTTGCCGATCGTCCCGGGGTCGGGCTCCCCCGGGGACTATGGTGCCTTACCTCAGCATGCAGGGCTCTGCTGGGGCTGACCTCCATCCTCCCTTGCGGCTCGTAGGATTCACTAAAGACGAATTTTTAATATACCTAATTTGTCGAAAATGACGGCGACGTGGTTCGCCACCCGTCACGTCCTGATTCTCACGAGGGCGAAAAGCGACCAATGACGAGCCGTTTCGCTGCGATGAATGGCAGCGGATGAAGCTCTGTGGTCTCTGCCAACCCCTGCGGGGGATAGGCGTGAATATATATAAAAAAAAAATAAATAAATAAATAATATATATGCACTAACTTTGTAGAAGTAACATATTCTTTTATTTTTAGAATTATGTATCATATATATTTGTAAAATGTGAAGATTGGTATAATATAGTTTAGTGATTGGTAATTCGATTAGTACAAGACACTGGGAATTCTCCCTTTTTAGTTCAATATTTGAAAGTGACAGTTATTAGATAACAACAATAATACATTTTGTTATTGATGTAAAAGAGAAAGGGTTTGGTATCATAAATATAATTTCTGGATCAGTTAATTCTTATGAGTATAATTTGTCAGATATAAGTTCAAATATTTATTTTGTTTATTTAGTTTACTTTTACTTGTATCGATATTTCTGTAACTAAGATCTGTCTACCAGTCCTGAAGTTGTAATTCAGGACTGGCAGACAAAAGGCCTGCAATAACATAATTTTAAGATCGGAGTTGTATCATAATATTATATCATCACATCAACAGTCCACTGTTGAAAATGCCCAAATTTAGCCTATTTATTATATTGTGCCCGTTGTCCGTTGTATCATCGATATATTGTGCCCGTCATTGACCTGTAACCATTTATTCGTCATCTTGTAGGTATGTTTATACCGCCATCTATAATTCTGATTGATCAGGTTGATTGTGAAGGCAGACAGGATGGTTGTATTACACCCTGATATTGTTAAACTAAACGGAAACACAGTGCACGCGTAATACAGAACTCGAACTTAGCGGATGTTTAACATAGAGTAGCGAAAATACAATTATTTTATTATTCCGAAAGCAAAACCTTCACCATTGAACCAATCGGGTTGTTGCTAAATTTTATTTCATATATGTAAAATAGTAAAAATTTCTTGCTATAATATTTATCTCTAATACGATAAAATACATTAGTATTATATTAGTTATGTAGGCAAGTGTAACTACCAACGCCTGTAGTAACTATCAACGCCTTTAATTTCTAAATCTAAAGTGTCGCACTTGTAAGACAGGTGACAATAATAAAGTGGGATACGATTTCTCAAATGCTCGCAACAGATTTAGGTTGCACAAGTGTCGACAGAATTACAACATTGAAGGAATGCTGAATATTAGGTTTTGCGTTAGGTGCGCGTATATACATATATTTTTGTAAAAACGTAAAACTGTCTATTGCAGCATTCTTAATTTTCTTTTTATTTTAGGTCCGATAAGCGAAGATTAGCCGTCAATTCCACAAGGTGAAACAATTCGGCAGCATTTGTATTATTCTATGACCAATTTGTCTTTAGCCCTTGACTTTTTCACATGATTTGCATAAATCCACGTTTTTGCTTTACTACTCGGAGAACCTCCGCATTATATTATATTATAAGGGCTTAGGTTCTATAGACGATACTGTGTTCAAGAGAATGTCTACTGTACCGTCATGAATCATAATCGTGTCTTAGTAATTAATACACAAACATCAATTGAATAAACACTAAGCTGAAAATAGGCTACATGGCAAGCTACCCGAATTTCTACGTAACTATATTGAACCGAATGGCATATTCTTGAAATATTCGCTTTTTGAGTCGTCGTAGGTTCGAGTTCTGCAGCGGGATAAATATTCGTACAGTTTACAGGTATTTATTTTGAAATCTAAAACTATAAAACATGTAGCGTTAGATAATACAAATTTCAAAACACGCGTATTTGCGGCGTACAAACATTGCGTACAGTATTTCAAACTAGAAATAAAATTTACATTTTAAAAAATGCTGCGTATTAATTACATGTTTTAATTCTACGGTAAGAACAGAGTAGATATTTATGTCATCTAGTACTCTAGATGACATTATTTTGCTATATTTATAAATTAATTTCTTTGCGTAGTGGCGCGCCCTAAATACTCCAATGAAAGTAAAAACTATATATCCGCCTTCATTATTTTTACCTCGTAACAGTATTTGATTGGAAGAAAATAGGTGAGCATGTATGTGATGTAATTGTCATATTTGGTTACTAATAGCCAATAAACGATTGGCTCAGTGGCGGGGCTCTCCGCCCGCGGAGTCAATGGTCGCGGGTTCGATTCCCGCATCGGAATAAATATTTATATGGATTTTTAAATGTTTATTCCGAGTCTGGTAACCCCCCAATCCGCATTTCCTTTCCTGCCACTTCCTTTCTTCTCTATCCTTTCCCTTCCTCTCCGCCAATCCACGGTCTGCCGTGCCAATGGATGCGTGGCTAGGGGCGAGCCTAGTCGTAAACGTGCTGATCGTCCCGGGGTCGGGCTCCCCCGGGGACTATGGTGCCTTACCTCAGCATGCAGGGCTCTGCTGGGGCTGACCTCCATCCTCCCTTGCGGCTCGTGGGATTCACTAAAGACGAATTTAATATACCTAATTTGTCGAAAATGACGGCGACGTGGTTCGCCACCCGTCACGTCCTGATTCTCACGAGGGCGAAAAGCGACCAATGACGAGCCGTTTCGCTGCGATGAATGGCAGCGGATGGAGCTCTGTGGTCTCTGCCAACCCCTGCGGGGGATAGGCGTGAATATATAAAAAAAAAAAAATAGTCAATAAAAATATTAGCACATATGTATATATGTTTATAGATTACAATCTGTTTAGTTATTCAAATTACTATTAGCCATTCTAATAACATTTCTTGGCATATGTTGTCATGCAGAATTTCACATGCCTAGGGTGGCGACAATGGGCATATACTCTACACTTGAGAAAAACCTCTGATCAATACAAGATTGTTACAGACTTCTAATGATGATGAACTGCTCACGTATGGAAATTGTCCTTGTATGATATCGAAATAACTTTAAATCATTTCTTACAGCGTAGTTTATAACTTTGTGGAAGTTCTATGAAAACGTTTATAATCGTTCTCTAAATGAGCTATAGGTAAATGCGGTACAATGTTATACCATTGATGTTTTGTATATATTTATATTCTTATTATCTCATATGATGTTCATTTCAGCTGCATTACACTGTTTTGTATCAAGCAGTGTTCTAAAATGTACGATAAATTGTATTATGTTATTATTAAAATATAGCCATCTGTTAGTTTTTGAGGTCAGTTGAGGAAATAGATACAGTAAATATTTGGTGTTATAATTATAGGTTAATTTTTCACTTTCGTAAGAAGACAAAAAAATAACGTACAAATATGAACTAAAGATTATATTTAATTATGAATTTTGAGGAAGATTTGATATCGTTTATGATTCTTTGTTATGTTTATTTCAATGTTATTTTTGTAATGAAATATAAAATTTCATTTCTTCGACGTCACATTCAGATTTCAAAACAGTCGTCTCGGTTATAAGCTTAATTAAACCTTTATTACGCAACGTTCAATAATTCTATGGGATACAGGAATAATTTTTCTCTATGATTAATTCTCTGACCTCCATCCTCCTTTGCGGCTCGTGGGATTCACTATGACGAATTTAAATATACCTTATTTGTTAAAAAACGTGTCCTGATTCCAACGAGGACGAGAAACGACTAACGGAGAACCGTTTTGCTACGATGAATGTGAGAGAAAGAATGGATGAAGAGATGGATGAGTGTGGAGGAAGCAGCGAGGGTAAGACGGGATCTTAGCGGATGGAGTTCTGTGGTCTCTGCCAACCCCCTAGTATATGTTTAAATATACTATCAAAATCTTATTAAATAAGTTTTGTTCAGACTTTGGTTCTAACTATATGGTATTATTAAACTTACTTAACGTAGATTTTCTTTTAAGTAAAAGGACAGTATGGAGGTAGGTATGAAATTATAGGCATGCAGTCATTGTAATGTTTACTTATATTGATTAGTGGTTACAGCAAACGTTTGCGATTTATCTTTTGTTGCAATTATTATATAATCTTGTCTAATATTAGAAACTAAATTAATAGAGTAAAGTGAAGTGTAGGTGCATGGGAGTGTAAGAACATGGGACGTTAGATGCATGGAGGGGCCCTTTATTTATAAGCGTTGTGCGAGCTGGTTAGTGATGTTAGACCGTAGTGCATTGAGCGTGTGTGTCACATAGTGCTTTCAGAATCGAGGACACCATGTGGGTGAGTAGATACTTCTATTTATTTACTACACTTTTTATTAAGTATCTTAAAGTGGAAATACAAAATTAAAAATAGTTTTTATTAAGTGGATCAATAGTATGTTAATAATATTACGATTATAAATTTTTAATATTGTGTTTATAAGTGTTATATTATTTTTCACAAGGGGCCTTACTGATTTAAACTAAAAGAAATAATTTTTTTTTTAGTTTAAATCAGTAAAGTTTCATCCCCACCATCTGAATGAGTGGCGATGGTACGGTGCGTTTCTCTCGAAACTTCTTTTCACGCACCACCACTCTGTGGAACCAGCTACCTTCGGCGGTCTTTCGGAACCGATACGCCATAGCACCTTCAGGAAACAAGCACACACATACCTAAAAGGCATTTTAATTTTTCCTAATGGAATGGATAGCAAGAATTGCAGTAATATCAAAGATTGTAGGTCTTGTATCTAAAACAAAATTTTACGTAGTTAGATCAAGCATGCTACAAAAACAACTTATGTGTATAAGTAGGTAAGGATGAACTCAAGTGGGTGTAGGAATCCATATCCAAAGAAATATTAGTATTGTACATATAAATATATTAATTTATATGTACAATACTAATATTTACTACACAATAAATATAAACATGAAAAAAAACACTTTTTTTAAATATGTGTGTGTGTGCTTCATTCAGTGCGTGAAGTTGTCTATGGTATATCAACTCTTTTCCACGTTGGTCTATAAAATGTTTCCATATTATATAAACTATTAACATTACAAATGCAAATGCACACATAGCATCAGTACTAGGTAAAGCAGGTTATCGTACATCTACTAGGGTATCTAAAGGTCTTGTGATAATTTTATATCGCGACTATGACGACGCGCAACCACGACGTTGAAGTATAGACAGACGGCTTTCTCAATTTAAATTCTTACTTACTTAAACTTATAAACTTTTATTTATCACCTAACAGTGCAGATGATAAATTTTTCTAGGCAATCTCAACTCGTTCTCCGGCGTTTTAAAAAAACAATTATTTTTTAATATTTTCAATTTATAATTTTTTGTAATAAAATTTTTAAGTTTAATAGATAACCAGTTTTTGAAACGAGCTTTTATTATTTTTAAAAGAAATAATTTAGATATAATGAAAGTATTCATTACAGTACCTACACATAACTCTTTTTAATCTACTTTAATCACTAATAGAGCTTTAAGTTTGAAGGTATCCAGATCAATGTAATACATGTACAAATTTTGATGACGAAGTAAAATGTTTAATGTTATACTTTTACCTAAAATTGATAGTGAAATATTTTAATATTTGAATTTCATATAGTACATTTCAATGTGACGATGGTTTAAAATGAAGAATAGTTAATGGTATAGATATTGGAGATTAAATGAATCATTTGACTTTTTCTAATTTAATATAGTCTAAGAATATCTAACGTTGAATAATTAAAATATTATTCAATGTTAGATATTCTTAGACTAAATTAAATTAGAAAAAGTCAAATGATTCATATCGATCGATAAAATCGATTATATATCGATAAAATACGACTATTAGCTCGTAAGCTGTAAATTTTGACATTAACAATTCTGAATATGCACTTTATACACAAGTATCTTCAGTGTGCTCAAGGTGTATAATAAGTTGAAGGACTACGAGTATAAATGAGACTCTCTTTGTTCGACGCCCTATATAAATCATGTCGTGATCGTAACAGATCCTGGCAGTACTGGGGTGTATGAGCGGGGCACTGGCGGTGCCGGTGGATTACGGTGCGCTGTATAGCCACGCGCCGGTTGCCGTGCACGCCCCCATTGCGGTCCATGCACCCATTGCCGTCGCCGAGACCATTGTACGTGAATACGGTTTTTTTAACAGCCCATATATGTACCGCTGCTGAGCACGGGCCTCTCCATTTCTGGAGGAACGGGCGTTAACCCACCACTTTAGTCCAATGCGAATTGGCGGGGTTACCAGACTCAAAAAAAAAATATTTGTAATCCATACAATCGAACCCGCGACCATTGACTCCGCGGGCGGAGGGCCCCGCCACTGAGCCAATACGGTTAACTATCAGTTAATTCATAAAATGCTTATATCATTATCATCATCATCATCAGTGATCGCAGTAGATATATTGATTTGGAGTCAATGATCTGAAACGTATATGCTAATATTACTATGGACTTACTTCCGGAACTCCAAATAAAAAATAATTTTACCCAGTATTTTATAAGTCAGTATTGAGAGATTTTCTATTGAGAAACGTGTTTTTCCGGGGTAAAAAGTGTACAATAATTTCCACATAAGCTTACTAAACTCGTTTCAAATTAATAAGAAAATTCATTTTAGTATAGACTGTAAATAAAAATAAATTTTATAAAGTACTACTACTTTAAATATCAAATGAATCAAATGAGTATACCGGAAATTCCGGTATTTACGGAAACACCGGACTTTCCGGTATTTATTTTGAAAATAAATCCACATGTCCATGGCACAGGGTCCACAAGACACATGTGACGTTATGACAGCATGTTCCAAGTATGTAAAATCATTATACCTACTCCAATCACTAATAATCATCAACAGCCTACAGCATTCTACTGGTAAACACTCGTAATAACCCACAAATAAACCATCAGATAGCATGTTGGAAACCCGTTTTATTTTATTATCTGGTTATACAAAGTTTTGGATTATATTTTACTATAACGTATATTTAAATTTCTAGCTTTCTTCTTGCTCAGTATGACAATGAAAATTTTTTGCTTGCATGCTTTAGTGATAAGGATTTCAAATATATATATATATATATATATATATATATATATATATATATATATATATATATATATATATATATATATATATATATAATATATATATATAAGGATATCAAATATATAGGGCATTTAGAGCGTTTATTTATATACATACTATAGTCGAAATAGAATTCTTATATATTTATAAATATGTATTAATTTTACAGTCTTACCCGAAATACGCTTTCAACTACGGCGTTAAGGACCCACACACTGGAGATGTTAAATCACAACATGAAGAGAGAGATGGAGACGTAGTTAAAGGTTTATATTTAGTGAATATTTTTTAAATATTGCCATTCGAAAAAAATATATATCTTTAAAAATATATACATATATTATCTACTAATTATTTCGGTGGAAGGTATTAAATATCAGTTTGTGGTAAGTAGTTATATTATGTGACGTCGTATTAAATGATGCCGTCTGTGGTCTGGATATTGTAGTTAAGTTAGTTTAAGGCATTTATTATTATAAGAAAAATGTGCGACAAGAACGTGACGGTGGTTCAAAGCGTCGTATAAAGGCCAGGATATCCTGCGTTACACAATTTACTGCGAAAGCGACTTCATTTTGCAAGAGAGCATTATGTTGTTCTATATGTTTTTCGTTTGTCTTATAATAAGTCTATTTGGATTACATCGTTATCATCATAAACAAGTACAGCCTGCGGCAGACCACTGCTGGACATAGATGGTGATCTTTAGCTTTAAGCATTCAATTTTGCCAACCATCCTGCTCCATCGACGTTTGCCAAGACGCGATCTCAACTTCACTACTTGTCTATTCCAGCGGTTGTCTTCAACAAATGTGACCAGTCCATTACTGCTGTACATTGCTTATTTGGGTTTATGTAGCTCAAAATTATTACTCACACCATATTCTCGTTAAACATTTCACAATTTTGGTGGCTCTATATTTTTGTTCTTACAAGGAAAGCTAGCTCTTAGGTTACTTAATTGAAATTACTTATAAAAATCGTTCATAAGAAAAATATACATAATATTTTTTTTTTATTAATTTCAATACGCAGGCACCTACTCCTTAGTGGAGCCTGATGGTACCACACGTACTGTCAACTACTCTGCCGACGACCACAACGGTTTCAATGCTGTTGTGCACAAGAGTGGCCATGCTGTGCATCCGGTAAGTGGCAAACATTAAAGACATATTAGAATATATTTCCAGGAAAGCTAAGTCAAATGTGAGTATTTAGAAAAACCAAGATCCAAAATAGTTCTGTACCATTTGCAATTATTCAATTAATTATTCTTGAATTAAATATAATTATTTTTGCTGATGGGTTAGCTCGGTAATCCCATATATTATTTTAATTACGTTCAGGATATGAAAACCAAAAATGAAGGCCTCTCAAGCCAATCCTGTGAATGCATAAATTCACAGTAATTTAACGATTTTAATTTTTGAAATCACCCTAAGCCCTTTGTAATATTTAAGAATATTATTACAAGCCATATTAAAATCTCTTTAATACGTTATGAGTTTTTAAATTAGTTATAATAAATTACTAAATTAATTATTTTATTAAAATAATGACCGCAGTAAGGTTATGCTACAACCTCATTTCAACTTAAATATGTATAGAGTATTTGTGACAAGGTAAAGTCATTGTTAAAAATCAAATGTTCATATATCATGTCTATGTATATGTAAAATTGTTGGGAGATAAACGCAAGTCTAAAACTGGACCTATTTAAAATTTCAAATTGAATCGATAAGTAAAATTAAATAAGTTATTATCTACAATAAAAGATAATCACTTACGACTTCACGACTGACATAGAGTTGTATTTGTCATTCGCGTTAGGGGTTTCAAGTTGCACAAGTTGCTGATTTCTCGTGAATTTCTCGCAGTGTCGGCACGCGCTTGCGCAAATATTAATGGTGCGTGGGCTTGTAAGGAAACGGCTTATCTGAGTCAACCTTACTGTACTAAATTGTAGAAACGCCTGAGCAGGTGTTCTAAGCGGTAATACTAAATGCGTTACCATTTTTTCTGCGTTAATAGCAATATAGTGATTAAATTATTATTTAAGTATCAAGTATATTAATAAACAAGTTTTGTCACAATTAAAAATTCGAGCTGTATAACGTGTTTATATAAATAGTGAATTTCATATAGTCCTAAAAGGCAGCAATATACGTTACTCGTACGTACTCTCTTACTGACTAACTTGAGTTGTATTAAATCATACACAGCTATCATCAAAAATATAACTAAAATAAGAGGCAAACAGAAGACATAGTTTTGAGGAAAAAGGCCTATAAATTTATTTTCATAGAATGGTTTTAAATTTAAATGTAACATATGATTAAATACAATAAGGTGATATTTTATTATTTTTTTATGTTATGATTACCATATATCTTGTATTTATTTTTATGTGTAACATATTATTACTGACAGACAAACAATAAAACCGTATCACACAATCCACACTAGGCAGGTGAAGCACAATTATAAACTAGTATAAAATATACTCATAGAATTAGATACTAGATTTTTTCATTTTTAAACTTGCATTAAATTCTCTTTATGAAGTTTTCGAAAGACGAATATAAACATGCTTCACTGATCCTAACCTCGAATGAAACATAATTTCGCTTATTATTGCTTGTCATTGATTGCGGATAAAAGAAATTTGACACTTTTCTCGAATTGCGTTTATTTCTTTCTAAATATCTAGTAGGCTGTTCGGTGCAATGACTCTTGAGACACGACTTATGATTACTTTGTTTCATTATATTCATTTATTTCGATTAACGCGATAAAAAGTATACTATTATTCAAATAAGTGATTTTATTTTATTAATTTGTTTATGTAATAGTACATATTTATTTATTGGTCACAAAATACTTATAAAATGATCACATACGTTATTATGTTAAATATACATAATAATCTTTTATTTTAAGTGTTATTATACCTCAAAGTATTTAAATACCTGAGCTTCAGTCGAAACGACATATGTACAGTTAGAATATTATTCTTTTTTTTTTCTAATATTAATATTAAAATTAAAAGCAAGATTACGAAAAAAACTAAACTTTATGAAAAATAATTATTTTATAAAAGCCTCATTAGTTTATATTTTGATACATAAATGAAACTAAGAAAGTGAAAGTATTCAAAGTAATTATAAAATTAAAATTATCTACTATTGCCTATGTAATTTCGAACAACAGAACAGAACAATAAATTAAATCACTTCTGAAATAAAAATAAAAATAATGAAAAAGTAAAGAAAGTATTAGAGTTTTATATTTGAAATATATTTGAATTTCATGTCATTAATGCCGATGAGACTAGGTGAAGTCTTATTATTCTCTCTGTATATAATTATATATATTATTTGTTTTAAGTATTCCTATAATATCATAAATACTAACGTATACATATATGAAGGGGCTGGCTCGACAGAGGACTCAACTATTACAGAATATCGACATTAAGTGGTAGCATTTTATTCTGTTACCGCGTATCGCGCACGTACTGAGATGCGGAGGTCCAATTTCTGTCGTTTTCCTTTACTTTTTTCTTCGCCTCCTATTACTTCCTTCTTACCCTCTTATTAAATCCTTCCAACCGTCCCATTGTTCATATATAATTTTGGTGGTGACTACTTAGCATCGAGTGCCTCTCTTGCAGACACACGAGTTTCATCTAAGAAATAATGTGTTTGTTCACAGCAACAAGTAGCAGTGGCTCACTACGCTCCAGCACCCGTGGCCCATTACGCTGCAGCACCCGTGGCCCATTACGCTACAGCTCCTTCATACGCCATTTCTCCTTATTCGTACCATTAACTCTGAAGTCTTGTACTATAATGCCATTTTTTTAGTTTTAGTTTTCTAATAACAATTCAGCTATATATACATATATTTAAACAGGGTATAAAATGTTTACTTTAAGGAAAATTAATTAGAAATTTTAGAAACATTAATTAGAAATGTTAGCTTTTGGGTGAGTAGCATTGAGTGAATTGGCATAAAAGATATATTCTCTAAATAGTGTGTTTAAAGAATAATTAATACAACATTTATTATATTTCTATGAAAATAATATAAAATATTTTATATACTATATATATTTAATATTACTTGTTAGATTCATAATATTTTTCTTTAGATAAGAAGGCGATAAAATAAAATAAAAGCATCTGAAGTACAATTTAAATTAATTTATGCACGTACACACGTAATTACTTGGTTTTTAAATAATAATTTAGAAAATAAGAGTTACTTTGTAAAATTGTCAATGAAAAATATTAAAAGTTAATCTTGAGTTTTATTTTTAACAAATACTAATCAGTTTAATTGTAATGTTTTAAAATTAATTTATATTTTTTACTTCATAAAATTAAAAATATAAACATATATCTTAGAAGATTTTTTACTCGAATAATCCAATGGTGGAATTGGTCAAACCTTAGAACTTATCACCATATAGTTTGATCGTTTGAGCACTTCATAAGTTAAATATTTTAATGATAAGGGTGATAATATATTGGTGCTACGATAACCATACTTTCGGATTATCAATGTAGTCTGCTGCATATGGAATATCGTTCTCATCTCCTGGCCTCTCTGGGCCGGGACACCTCAATATCAATTTCTTCCTCTTGACCGCATACAATGTAATGCTGTTCGAATCGTCGATAACCGGGATATCACTCATCGGCTTAGCGATTATCTGGCATTGCGAAGAGATGTCGCATCTTTTTTACCGTGGGCAGTGCTCCGAGGAATTGTTGGAATAATTTCTGCCGCTGAATTCTACTACTGCAAAACTCCACTCTACCCACCATCTGTAGAATGGCGATCCAGGACTACGCACCACTACTCTGTGGAACCCGCTACCTTTAGCGATATTTCTGAACCGATACGACATTGGAACCTTCAAAAAACAAAGCTATGTCAAAGGCCGGTAGCGTATTTGCAATACTTAGAGTGTTGGAGACGTCTATGAGCGGCATTGATTGATTTCCATCGGCGACACACTTGCTCGTGTGCTTCCCTATCCCATAAAAAAGATCGATGTGTTTGTTTTTCTTAATAATTCATATCAAGGCATTTTGTATAAAAAATGTTACAACCCATAAATAAAATAATAATATGTTCATATCATTTCGCCCAGCAGGTTTTAATTCATAAAATGCTAAATAAAGAACGTACGCAATCCGTTGAAGGTTCATTGCCCTGTCGTCTAGAATCACGGATTATGTGCCGCTTGATATATTAGCTGTTGTAATTTATTTGCTATTAATTCCATATAAGAAATTAGAAACAAGTTTGCGGTAATAAGTCATTAACAATACTGAATCATTACTTCTTAAATAGGTATCACTAACTCTGTTTGCCAACAAAAGCACACCGCGTCGACAAACAGTAAATACAAAATGAGCTCTTTTCTTTATACATTTCTCTATTTTTAAGGTTTTAATAGAAACGTCACACTTAAAAGAAATTAAAATTAAAATTCTGGATTCCCAAAATTATTTCGACATTCCAAATGACACAGTGATAAAGTTATTCACTTAAAGAGCGATGGGTAGTGTGTTCGATTTCTGCATTAGGATTAATATTTGTAATTTTAAACCTTAAAAGTTGTTGTATTTATATGTTTATAATGCCAGTCACGATATAGAGAATCCTATATGGGACTACTAGTGCAAAACGTTTTTTATTATTTCTATTTCAAACTAATGATGACTGTCTTTTCGTCTTATAATATTATATGCATGACAAACTTATCACCAAACCTCTGTGACGTTAAACGTTACTTAAGGAGTAAGCTTATAAGGAGGTGTAGACACTTGTGGTTTCCACTGTCAATTTTACCTGTGTACGGTTCGTCCTGATGATGTAAAATGAGAGTTTGATAAATGGTAGTATAGGCATTCTAAATACAACTGAGAGCAATACTCAAGCAGAGTGTTTTTTTTTGGAAGCAATACGTAAACAATTAAGAGGGTCACCTGATGGTAAGTAATCACTGTCGTCCATGGACATTTATGGTCATCACAGATGCTTATGGATAAAAGTAATGGAAGGTACAGAAGAAAATAAAGGAAGACGAAAGGAATTGGGCCTCCAGATCCTTACACTCACTATATGAAACTCGGTGAAAAAGTTACCCCAGCATAATTCGTCCGTGAACGATTATTAAAATTATAATTATTAAGTATATATTATAGTCATATTAAGTTTTTAATATTATTAAAACTGACAAGTTCGGCATATTAAAATGCCTTAATTCATACTTAAGAAAACAGACTTCGACGGTCATGTTGCTGTCATTTGAAAGAGGTGCGATTCATACGTTTTTATTATTATTAGCAAAAATTTGATCATTTCCGAATCAGTTATGATGTGTCTCGTTTTAATTTTAATTTTCGTGAGGTATACTCATACCTTTTTTTATATAAAATTTGGTAAAATAAATTTTCTCTTTAAGTTTTGTAGCTTGGGTATTAGAGAAGTTCATCGAGTAAAGAGTAAATTTATCGACCGTAAAATTAAGTCTCAAACTCTATAAAATCTTGCCAAGTTTTTCACATAGTTATCCTTTAAGGTTTACTTCAATTTCCATAATACTATAATTACGCACGCGGGTGAAATGTGAGCGACATTTATATGGAATTCAAGCGAACTTACTGATTTGTAAAGTATTTTCGTTACAATAATCTCTAAGGTATATCAGAATAAGGCTTCTGGATGAGGATGAGATCTAAGAGGATGCACAAAATATGTAAGTGTGAATACACACTCTCTCCCCCGGATTCTCTTTAATCCGGGGAAATAAAATTTCAATTAATGAAGGAGAATTGAAGACAAATATATTTTATTGACATGTGCTTTTTAGAAAAGGAAAATATTCTGAGGACACATTATGATATGTTTGAAAATGCTGTCGAAGGTCTATCTGAAAGTCTATCTGAAATTTTAATGGAATACTAAAACGTAGTATGTTTAATATTATATATGCTTTATTATACTATCTTGTTATAAGAAGATCTGCACATAAAAAGTGGCCCGTAATGGCTTTGATTTTAAACCTTAAAAGTTGCCAAAAATATAAGATTAGAATGTTAAATAGAAGAAGTTTTTGTTATTGTGATTTTTATAGATATATTTTGGTATATATAGAAATCAGGGAATGGTCGCAGGTACGAATCTCGCTATGAGGTAAATAATTGTATGTCTCATAGGTATTTATTCCGAGTCTGGGATACCTCGCTAATCCACCTTGTACAAAACGTGGGGCCAACTTATGCAAAATGGACACTAACTCCATTACTATAGAAATGGAGGGACCCCGTGCCCAGCAGTGGGCCTCATAAGATTAAGTACTTCTTTTTAAAAATATGTGTATAAATGTTAAGTGTATATAACATTTTATATATGTATACATACATACATGTCTATAATTTTTTATATATACTACAGTTAAATGTCGAATATTTTGAAATCACTGGCCACTAGTGTTCAAGTGTGGCTGCGCTTGACTTTTAAAGATGATTGTTTCAGATAATAAGGAATGGCCGATATATCATGTTCCAGCGATCTGTTTTTGAATAATGAGTTAAAGAACTTATATCTGATTAATATTAATATTTAAATGTTTTTGCTGTAGGCATAACGGCGATTTGAAGATGTAAATGACCGATGAAATTTTGGAATGTAGTGTACGGACTAATTTTAGATGAGCCATCGCTTTGAAATTTATTTTGATATTTATATGAAGTATACTTGCATACATGTAACATGGTTTGGAAAAGGCAGTTGCAGATGAAATACCCATGCGAATGAAATATATGTATATATTAAGCTAACTATTTTGATCTCGAAACCCAAAAACCTTTACAAGTCAAATCTTCGGCTACACGCTTCCAATTGAATTTGAATTATATAACATGTATTTATTTATAGATATATGAAAGAGACACACTAAGGTTTGCCAAAATTATTTCTTCCATTTATAAAAATAATCTGTGGTTCTCAGGTTTAGAAAACAAATGAAATAATAATCATAAATATTTGTACTAAAAGTATCCTAAATTTATTATAAGTGGTACAACAGTACTAGTTAGTGATGTCACACACTGAGAAGTAATATAAGGAAAAGGTGGAAGTAAGATAGAAGTTTAATATTTCACCTACTTAATAAGTTTGCTATCCATACAGACTAAACTTTATTGCTGGTGGGCGGCAAGAGTAGTTACAAGCGTATTCGACGACGTTGGTTATGCCAAATTAGCGTTTATGACCTTCCGGCATTCAATGAAAATTAAACTTTTATTGCCTATGTGCTATCGTACCGATATAAAAGATGAAAAAAATAACAGTAATATAATGTAACACTTTATTAACTATCACCTGGTTGTTAAAACAGGGGACGTTTGATCGGGTTCCTTATTAGTAAAAAACGGGATGCTTATCAGGTTACTTACGCTTTCATTTGATTTTTAAATTCATCTAAAATCTTAACGATTTACGTTTATTTTTAAAGTAAATCAACAATTTGTTTATAAGATGCAACAGGTTTAAAATCGATTCAATGATGCATTAGTGGTTACGAGTCAAGGGTCGGAGGTTCGATTTAGTCTATAAGTTTTTGTTTCGAACTTGAATGTCTTTTCACGTAATTCGTGTGTTGTAATGGTATTCACGATATAAGGATTACTGGTGTAGGATTACGAGGTACAAGAGTTAGTACAGTGCAATTAGAAAGCGTTTACTATAGACGTCGAGCATATCAAATTAAATAATTATAAAAACACAAGTTTGCGCGTTTACCACGAAAAAGACTGTCATTCTCGTATCTCCTCCTTTTGAAGACAATCCCCTTGATACTAAGCCGTGTATCGGAATCCTTGGCGTCGACATCTCGAATGACGTTCAGTTCCGCGGTCACCTGAAAGATAAAGCCAAACTGGCTTCTGAGAAGCTAGGTGTACTCGGTAGAGCGAGACAGTATTTCACGCCGACCCATCGCCTCTAATTTTATTAGGCACAAGTCAGGCCGCACGTGGAATTCTGTTCTCATCTCTGGACTGGGCCACCTCAGTATCAGCTTCTTCCTTTTGACCGCATACAACGTCGGGCCATTCGTATTGTCGATGACCAAGATATCACCGAACGGCTAGATTCTTTACAACTGCGGAGGGATATTTCATCTCTCGGCATCTTCTATCGATATTACAATGGGGAGTGCTTCGAGGCATTGTTCGGAATAATCCCGGCCACTACCGTACAACTCGCGAAAAGGAAAACTTTCAACCCCACCACCTGGATGAGTGACAATCCAGTACGGTGCGTTACGACACGACGTCGATACGACGTTGAAACCTTCAAAAAACAAGCCTAAATTTTCCTTAAAGGCCGGCATCGCTCCTGCAGTGCCTATGGCACTACGGATGTCAATGGGCGGCAATAATTGCTTTCTATCGGGTGACACGCCTCTTCGTTTGTCTTCTTATCCCATAAAAAAATTACAACAAAAAACTTTATTTTTTCTTATCCTATGTTTATAATTAGTGAAATTTTAATACGAAACTTTTGTTATTTCTAATTAAAATTTTTAGAAAAAAAAGTGAATCAATTGAAATATTTTTTTTTCTTTTTGATGTAGCCGTCTTTTTAAGCGATTCTAGCGACTAATAGTCTAACTAAATATTTTTTGACGACACTAATGCTTCGTTTTTGCACATGCATATTATTTACAATTGGACTTCGATTTTGAGGGCTTTGATTTGCAAGTAAGGTATTTTTTATCAGTACATCACATTCCAAGCCAAGGCCTTTCCAATGTTTCTAAACTGCGTTGGTATTATTTTTATCTTATTGACTATAAGCATAACAACACAAATAACTTACCTGCTTTCTAGTCCCCGTTTATCAAAGTTTAAGAGCTTTCATCGGTTCGTAACTCTTTATCCTGCCTTACCTAACGGCATGACATCAGTGCAAAACGGATATGGGCGAAATTGCCTTCACCCACAAACTTTGTGCGTCTCATACATAGCTGTTGTTTTTGCCAACTAAACACCACTAAAAGGAAACGTCCATAAAAGAGTTCACGCATGTGGTGTGTGGTCGTTAGACTGGCGACACATTTCTATTTTCCTCATATACAACGAAAGTAGAATTTCATAGTGATTATGACGTTAAAGGTAAGAATTTCTTAAATTCTATATACTATTATAGTCGTAAATAAGATAAAAAACAAGGTTTAAATATTTAAATAAATATGTAAATAATTATAAAATAGTTACTTATTGTATTTTTAAATTTAAGCTTGTATTCTTAAAGTAGCTTCCATTACAATTTTAGAAACCGTAATTTTTTTTAAGATTTATAATGAGGATAGGTTTTAATATTATATAATAATATTAGCAAAATGACAAATAAAAAACAAGTCTTAATCATAATTTATAATACATTGTTTACAAATTATCATTCGTATAGAGGTTCTGTTTGCCTTGTTGGAAGACGTGTAGTGACGGAAGCATCGCAGCCAAGCTATAAGTTAGGGATCCTGGGTACAATTCATGAAAAAACTATTAATTTGACTATTAATATTTGTCCAGTCCAAATGTTAATATTTAAACAATTTATATCATATTAATATTTGTTTTGAATTTCTGTGGGTAATTTGTAAATGAGATTCATTTTAGGTTGTAAATCTGAACTCTTCTTTCGTACAATTGGATGAAAGAATATTTTATACGATTACATACGACATAATTTGAACTAAATTTCATCTTTATATTAAAAAATTGGTTCATAATATATTAAGATATTTTTACATAAGAATTTAATATGATTGCGATTTATATTTCTCACATTTTGCAAAGATGTTATATGATAATAATAAATAATTACAACAATTATAAAATTGTTTATTTTCGGTATACGCGTATAACGGTCTCTCGGATAATTATTATAAGATGCTCATGGTACTAGTTAGTGATGTCACACACTGAGTTATATTAATAATAAGCTCTGTATTAGTTTCGTTAAACGTGATAAAGTTCCCTTAAGAAGAGCACGTTTAACATGATATTACAGTAGGAGGGGATTTATTCGCTTCATTACTCAAATTGACGCTAATAAAGAAAAAGTGAGTAATAATCGGTATTACACGCGGAGTGATTTATGTAGCGCTGTTTTCAAAGATTTGTAAGAAGTTATGAGCTTATTTTATTAAGTTTTATACATATTTACCATATATATTCATTTTGCATTGTATTTATAATATGTCCACGGGCGACGATTGTAACTTTAGGTTTCAGCTTGATCGTTTGTCTACTTCTTTCATAAATAAATAGGTACTGTAAACATTAATTCAACTGCCCATCGTATTGATCTATGTTTTAAAGCGGATTATTTTAGCAGATAGTAAATGTTTTTAATTCAATTTTTAGTTTGTCAAATATACTTCTATTTAAATTATAAATTAAAACAATTAAAATTATTATATATTTCTTGGATTTACATTTAATTTTGTAAAATATAGTATATATAATAGTTTATTTACATTTTGTTAAAGGTATTATTTATGGTAATCGTATTAGTTTATACCACAAATGTTCGTGCAGCGCCGAGATTACCACGACTCACTTTGGCAGAACCTTCATATAATTATTACAATTATAAACGAGGTGAGATATATTGACAACTATAACCAAATCAATAATAATTGACACAACTTATTTTAATAGAATTATATGTAAACTGCTACTTACATATAATATAATGAATATTACAGTAATTTGGAAATATCAGCAAGACTTTGAAGACTTTCTAGATATAACTATTGCACCCTTTTCCATTTTCTTTAATTATTTAAATCGAACTAAAATTTTAAATTAATGTTTAGTAAGTACAAAGCAAATAATTACTTGCATTCAGAATTAGAAAAATTTTAATGTATTGAAAAATGAAGAAATTTATTCATGTGCCAGTTTCAAGAAATGATATTTATCAATATAGGAAGACAATTGCATGTCAATATATATAACGAGATTTATTTTAACAGTAATATCATACATGTCTATGTATGTTGATAGCATTATACTCAAGAAACGTTAAATAATGTAGAACAAAATTTCTAACATGAACAAAACAAATTCATCCAAAGAGTATTTTAGGTCATGCTGGAACTTACATATTTGGCTACGATGTATCGGACCCAAAGTCCAATAATATACAATATCGCAATGAGGAACGGTATCCCAATGGAACTGTCATCGGTAGTTATGGCTACGTCGACCCTTTAGGTGAATCTCATCGATATCGATATATGGCAGACGAGAAAGGATACAGGTAAAATATTTTATTGATTTCGCAGAATTTATTATTATTTTTTTAAAATTAAATCGTGTAATACATAAAACAGCTATATACTACTCTTTAAATATTGAAATTATTTAAGTATATTGACTAAAATATAAAAGAATAATACCTCATTCACTTATTCTTACATATTCAAAATGTAAAATAATGAAAAAAATAATATTTAACTTACAAACGCCGCATCTTACTATGGATAGACGGTATACAAAAAACCTTAGTTATGTTTGTTTATGCCGTAGCAAATAAGTTTACTATATTATTTAGAACTTTTTATTTTAATAAATACATAAATAATAAGTGCACGCGTCAACACAAAAATATTTATAATTCAGTTATTACTTATCAGCTTATTATTTATGTGTCTTGTGCATAATAAGATCATTTAAACGATGTCATATAAGTTTTTTTTACTACATATAATTTATTGATACATTTTTATAGTTTATAATTGTACTATGATATCGTTTATAATATTCTAGTAAGGACCATTTTTAACATTGAATACGTTAGATGTAAGCCTTATTAAAAGGCTTTTTTGGGTTATGTTTAATTCAAATATTACGGTTTGTTTCGTTTGCCTTTTGAAATTTAATAGCAATAGTTAAAGTAGAAAATTTTACCTTTACTTTTTAAAAGTGTCAAACTGTACGTTTAGTTTTTAAAAAATACGAGTTAAGCCTACCTAAATAAAATTTGTTAAAAATGCTGGTATTTTTATAACAAAGATAAAATAATAATAGAGGTCTACTTCAAATAAAAATAATATTTTATTTGTTATAGCTTATTTAGTCTACAAGTTATATTATTTCTTATTTCACAATTTTAATAATTTATTATTTCATTATTCTAAAATTGAATAGTCACACGAGATCTCCTTACCACATTTTGATTTGGATAATATTTTAAACGATTTTTTTAAATTTGTAAATTTTCATCATACCTACCGTAATGTATATTTAGACAAAGCGAATAATGTTTAATCGCAACGACTTGAGTTTTACTGTTATTGAGTCTATTTATTTTTACAGTATTAATTAAAAAAATTAAATCACATCAGTTTACCTCACATCTGAGTTTTTATCTCTATATCTTAGCATATTTATAGACGAAAAATTCATGTTATAATGGAATTAAAATAAGGGATTTCTATCATTTATCAGTACAAATAATAAAAGTATTTATTGCCTTTTTACATAGATAAACTATTATTTTTCAGGGTTACGAATGAAATGCCTAGAAAGTTTGAGAAGAATAATTTTAACAACGTTCCTAATGATAGTACAGAGTCGATAGTTTCTTGGACGAGACCTCGCAAACCAAATAAAAACAAGAAGAAGCAAACTAAGTCACACATTTCCAATACTCTTATGAATAAGCAGAAATATTTCGACCTTAAACCTCCCAGCTATTATGCTATTAATTAATTATGTGGATGGAGATATTTTTATGAATTGATTTCAAATTGTAGTTTAACAAGCAAGGTTTACATAATTAATATATATATATATATATATATATATATATATATATATATATATATATATATATATATATATATATATGTTATACAATAAGGAATGTAATAAAAATTCACTGCTATCATAAGAACAATCTAAGGAGAGGATCAATACTATATATATATACTATATAATAATAATAGGTGTCTTTTTTGTGATTATCGTTTAAACTATAATTATTTAGTTATAATTAATAATTGTTTATATTTAATTTATGATTTTGTTATTATTTTTAATATTGGAACTTATAACCTGTGTTATAAAGGAGTCGTGTTAAATAATTAGTTTAATACAACTCTTTGGTTAATTTGACATTTGGTTAATTTTTTGACATTTAGTAATACAAAATGAAATATTTTATACGAATAAATATGGATAAAGATAATTTAAAAAATAATTTACAATTACTTTTTATTCTATGGGTATGCGAAGCTATTATAGGTGGGTTACATTTTGCCTTATACTGTGATATTATTCATAATAATTAACATATTTTGACCTTATGTTAACATTTAATAGCTTTTCCAACGAGTAAGACAAATGTGGCTCGTAATATTGACCTCGAGGATGAAAAACGTTTTGATAACGGAACCGTTGTAGGAAAATATAACTATTTAGATAAAGACGGGAATCCTGTTCAGGTGAACTACTTTGCGGATGACACAAGTTATGGGTAACTAATAATTGTGTCCTTATATTTTCTTAGAAACACACATTTCAAAATTTAACATTAACAAATATTTTTTAGCGTTGAGTTAAAAAGTGTCAAGGTACTAGATTCAAATAATATAGTTGTAGCAATGCCAGCGGAAAAAGAGACGAAAAATATGCTTTTGAAAACATTAGACTCTGTCGATGATACTCTTCCAGATATACATAGTAATTTTTCTAACCTTACAACAAATGAAAAAAAGTATGTTTATTCCAACAAAATTCCAGTCAATAAAGATGCCGACAAAATTCTTTCTAAAATTGATGAGAAATCATCTCCTGATTATGATATTTATTTACAAAATGAATTGCAAGCACTCCAGAATGGAAAAGATAAGGTGCGGGTTTATATTGATAAAGGACAAAGGAGAATTCGCGAAATACTCAATGAATTTAATCACTATACTAATTTAATCAAAGGTTATTAAATAAAAAAATTAAAAATATATAACATAATTCTTGTTTTAATTCACATTATTAAGAAAGTTAAAGCTGGTTATTCTTGCCAATTAGTTTATAAGCAGTTCCTATTGTGTAGTGCATCTTGCCTGATCATGCACTACACAATAGGCACTGCTTCTAAATATGCTGTCATGCATAACTTCAGCAATATAGCCATAGTGTACGTGTGGGTGTAAACGTATTTCTTTTTGAACGCCTTACGCTCGTAGCCCCACACTAGGATACCCTGTATCGTAGGTATCACCATTAATACACAAATGACTATGTATACGTATAAATATAAAAATTCGGACTCAAAATAAGAAAAGTCCCAGGGTGTTGGGCCTCCGGAACTCAGCCGCTCACCGTACGAAGCGCGGTAGCTAAGCTAACACTCAGACGCCGGTTTTCTGCGGGAGTGTGGTACATCCATGGGCGAGCCGGCCCATTCATGCTACAGACAAATATTATGCCATTCTTGACAAAGTATTCGTCTGCAGCATGGCTCTACCACTAAATGTTTTAAACTTGTCACGATTTACATACATACATAAATAATAATAAAAAAAAAATATTTATTATATAGAATACCTATATACTACTATCTATAACTCTACGTCACCGTGTCATTTGGCTTTTAACTGTTATGAGTGAAAAAATATTCATGTTTCAAGTTAAAAAAATATATTTAATAGAGGAAGTTGAAAAAGGAATTGATCACAATATCGAATTGTCATGTCATGCATATCCGTTATGTTGCAAGCCATCGGTGCAACTAAGAACGATGAGAATACTTGTTCTACAATTAATTCACTTGGCACGCTCCAATTACGTAACGTGTACAAGTGAATATTGCGCGTTTGATACATTTGTTGTCTATCTGTCCTCTAATATATCTTTATTTTCAAAATGTTTACATATGTTACAGGACACTAGATCCCACACTAAGATTCCCTGTGTTGTTGGAAACTAGGCTCTTCCCTTTCCTAAATAATGCATATATATCAAATCAGTAGAGAAAAAAAATTAAACGTTATTGATATTAAAAAATGGATTATGTAAGATAAAAAATTATTAAAGATGTGATCTATATTCACACACACTCACGCTTCCACGTTTTTCAGGCGAATAGGGGATCGCTGATTGGTTTTTACTACTCATGTTGATGAAGTGGTCAATTTACTACTATTTCACGTCACGTCACGTTTGTCAGAGATCCGACAATCGTTGGAGCAGAGGAGTGCTGGAGTGCAGACTGCGTATTGCGTAGCACGGGATGCCGCCCGGTTTGATGGTGCGATGATCTGCGCAGGGCGGCTGGCTGAAACTGGATGTGAAGCCTACGATCGGGCTAGGTGGTGCTTCTTGGGGGAAGCCTACATCCAGCAGTGGAATCCCGCAGGCTGTTGATGATGATAATAGAAAAACCTATTAAAATAACGCATTCTGCATGCAAATTGTATGACAAAATATACACACATTTTGGTATATTTGTACGTGTACACACGTTCGTCACTTTTAATTATTCTTTACTAAATGTTCGAACTTCTATTAAAGACGTGTATTGTTTTACAAGTGTAGGTGTTAAAGATCCTGTCAAAGGTTGGATAACAGTTTACTATAAGGTTTGTTATTCCACATGTCTACAAATGCTAATGCCTCACTCGACTGCTCCGTTTATTGGAGTACGCGTGGATCTAGCGAAAGTGAGTTCGATTCGATTTAATAACTATGTAAAGTAGGTTACAGTCTGGACAATAGTTGAATTTAAAAAAAAACATGTTATCTTTTATATGAATGAACATGTAATGATTGTGTATGTGTAGTTGAGTGTATGTTTTATGCAAAGATAGGTCAAACCTTAACATTATTATTCAATTTATCAGGTGGAAGGAGGTTGCCTAAAAATTTAGATAAGATTTATTTACAGATGGTAGATGGTAGATGGTGTAATGGGCTGGTTTGTGTAACTCGACGTGATCATGCACCTATTTTGTAGAAACAGATATATTCAAAAACTATTTTCATGTCGCACTGAAAAATTTGTCCATTGTATCTTTTAGACAGTTTAGTCTGAATATACTATAATCTAATATAGCATTGAATATAATTTTTTCCATTACATATTTTAAATAGTATAATATAATATAATATAATATAATATAATATACTATAATATAATATACTATAATATAATATAATATAATATAATATAATATAATATAATATAATATAATATAATATATGTTAATTCTGACGACAATTTGATTGTGTTTGTGTAAAGTAAGGTAAAGATATGAATTTTACTTTTTTTTTATATAATTAAAACTTAAATACATATAAGATAAAACAGACGACATCTCCCTACAACGAACTCATAATATGAGTTAAAGTATAATTTCTCTGTTATATCCCAGATAGGATGGTCAATTAGTTTCGCACGTGTCGTTCTATTCACTTGTCTGGTATTGACCCACACCCAACCACAACATGCATTGTCGTATTATTAGGTGTAGTAAGGAAAGTGGACTACCAATCGACTAACACTTACATAATTTTTCTCGCGCATTAGTGACATATTGTAATGCAAAACATTTTCTAGTATCGCCTAATAGAAATTACCGTTGCTTGTTCCGTGAAGAATGCTCTTGTAGTATGAAAAAAGTGCAGTGTTGTAAAAATTAATCGATTTCATTATAAGCATTTTTTGCAGACCATATATATGTCCTATTCCTGGTTACAAGGCTTCCCAATCTCTGGAGGAAAAGACAAAAATCTATGACGCTTGTTCCTGTATAGAGGATTGACTAAAAAACAAAACACCGTGACTTAGAATAAATACAGGCTATAAATGTAGGCCATAACATATACATATTATATTTATCCCGACCTGCGAATTGCGCCTGCGACCGTTGCTTCCAAAAGCTACTTAACTAAATTAATTATTTTATGGTTGGAGAAGATTTAACTCAATAGTATTACTATGTTGAACTCATGTGATGGGATGATATAAAAGAAGAAAATTGAGGTATGGATTTGTCCTGCTACTGTATCTACTTAAATCTATATCAGTAAATTTCACACGATTTAACATAAACAGGTGTGCTCATAAATTTTTCCTTTCCATTCATGAATTAACATGATAGAGCTAGTGGTGAAGTGGTTCGAACTTGATTTATTTCGGTCCACAGAAAATAAACGATCGCACACTCAAGTAAATCAATATGGTTTGATATAAAATATAACGTTTCATGAGTTTTTTTGAGCATGTTTTACTGACACCCACTACTAGTACACAATATTTTAAATTAGATTACTTTGAATGTGTATTTTAATATTTATAGTACTGAGAGATTTAAGTTTGATCTTAAATATTTTTTTGTTCAATTTTTTACATATTTCAAATTGGTATATTTGAAGTCAGTTATACTCAGATTCAATACTTTTGCCGAAGCATGTCATGTATGATAGAATATATCTCATAATTACAAACGTTGATTGCTAATTATTATGAAAATTCTGTTGGAAGGTGTTCTGTAACATGCATATTTATTGATGTTATGATAACATTTTATAAGCAAACCAGTCAACAACAGTCTGACATAACCAAATTATGTCTATCGTAATAACGTTTGTTTGTGGAACAGTCATTGTATTGTTTTCTTATAGATATAAAATTATTTACGATAAAGAAATAGGCTCGAAAGTATTTTGGACACGATTTTCGTACACATTTCGTGACGATGATAACGCCAGCGTATCCTTTAAAAATGAATATCTTGTGCATAAATAAATATATAAGTATCTTTCATACATAGTTAGGATTGTTAGCTACTTCCGAAGAAGATTTGGTTATGGTGTGGATTAAATCTATGTAGTAAATTGAGCCAAAATAATTTGAAAATTTATATTATTTTTTAATAGGGAAATAATGTGAACATAAATGTACATAATTATTGATTATGTATAAACGAATAAAAATTAAGTACCTATAATCCTTTAAGAGGGTAGGTTTGTTTTCATCTTTCCGTCCATTTGGTTTTTTTGTGTGATAACTATAAGCAGATCTCCCCAGCCTAGGAGCGGTCTATGTCTAACATTGTTCTGCAATGAGTTGTTCATAAAAAAATATAGCAGGCTCTGGCTATATAATTGAATGTTTTATAATATATTTCACCCGATCGTACATATCTCTAAGATAATACAGTTACCGAGTCATTTAATGAAACGATATTTTTATAAGTTAGATATATTCTACCAATATATGTCTAGAACTCACATTATACTTAATTTTCAAATCATACTTAATGTATTATCGCTAGTTTTCGATGTCACATGAAGGTTAGCTGTACTGGTTGAATGTAGGAAGATTATTATAATACTAATCTTGTTTTTTTTTATATTTGCAAGACAGCGTTATCCCACCCCTTCCAAACACCTACATATATATTCTCTGCGTAGTTTCACTTGGCACATTCAATACATAGACTTTTGAACGAGTGTAACGATTTATTTTCGTTGACTTTAATATTATATAATCAATATTGTGAAACGATATCCTAATTTGAAAAAAAAAAGTGTTATTTGTTGTCAAAAAAGAAATAAGATGGCTGTTAAGGTATGTTAGGTTTAATTTATTCGATTAAAATTGCAATCATTTAAATGTTTTCTGTATTATAAATGAATAATAATTTAATCAATAAACAGTCAAATAGTGGCAATGTTAAATTGTAATGTAATAACTATGTTGATTATAAGTTTCTACTTAAATATATTTTATCCTTTTTAATTAAATGTCAGTCTTTTTACAATTCTCAATTGAATCGAATCTTTTTTTAATTTTTAATGACGATAATTGTTTAAGAGGATTTCAAAAGTGTACCTATTACGTGTATAAATAATGAAAGTGCTCGTGGGAGATGGATTAATAAGACGTATTTATTATTGGATTCATGTCTTCCGACGCTAATAGGCGCATTGTTGTTGACATTGTCAATAAAGATGAATTGCCTTAGAAAAAGTTATGTGTTAAAGAGGTGTAGAGAATAATTTCATACACAAGATTTGTGAATAGTTGTGTGACATTATATTAAACTTTATTGTACTTTTCATTCTCTTTCTATTTTCAGAGTTATGATAACTGTACAGTGTATGAATATGAAGATTATAAGAAGTTTATTGAAATTTCTTCTCATGCTACCTCACATTTTGTAATAATTAATGATATATCATCATTTGTGAATTCTCGGGGGGTTTTCAGATTTTTAAACTATTTTGTTCTAAATTAATTTGCTTACTCAAGCCTCACGAGATATCTGGAAAATGTCTAAAGTGGTTCTTTTTGAGCTCCCATCACTACGAAATTTATATTTATAATAATTTTTAATTATTATAATTAAAAATATTATAATAATTAAAAATTATATAAGACAACTGTCCGAATTGGCAAAAATTTGGTATGGGTAGATCACATTTGCTAGAAAAGCGATAACCGTTAGAATAGGCGAATGCTAGAGGTGCGCGTTATGGGAAATGTAATGTGGCTTACCCTCTTGCCATATGACATGGATATGTGGCGTGTTTTGGGAAAGAGCTATATCTAAGAGTGGACTACCGTGGGTTGTTGATGTTGATGATACCAATAATTGAAATCGATTTTAAAATAACTAATTAAGAATAAATTCATTTGCAGCTTGCATTCATCGTGGTATTGATGTCGGCATGTACGCACGGACGATTTTTTAATTTTCATCGCCCGGCGGAGCATCACGCAGCGCCAGTCGTCTTACAATCAGAGCCAATAGTTAGCTACGAACCCTATCATCAAATATCTGAAGATGAACATATCGATTATTACGTAAGTAAATTTTGTTTTAGTTAGAAACCTAAATGTTAAGGAACACACTTCGGACAGGACTCGAACCTGCGTGTCTTCATTGTACGGTTCCAATTGCTAAGACTTATCCACTTATTTGCTGCTTGCGAATTACTTTGAATTACGAATTTCTCTTGAACTTTTCAACATATTTTACTTTTACGTATAATACTAGTATATATTATGCATTCTTTTAATATATATAATTTTTTTACAAGTTTATATAAATTCAGAATTAATAGCAATAAATCCTTTTAAAATATAAAATAAATAAGTTGTGCGGGAGCAATATTTAACACAGAAACTTATTAATAATATATTAATAATTTCGCGTACTGTCGTCTCTAACAAGTCATCTGACGTATAAAGTTCTATTATTTTTGCTGGCAATTAACGTCACAGGCAGATTGCACTTTCATTTGTTCACTTTCTTTTGGTCAACTTCTAACCCAATCGAATTTATTAATATTTACTTACCATACCTAATAATTATTTAATTAATTCTTATGTTTGGCATAGTCTCATTTTCAAAAACAAAAAATGCAAGTCATATTGTTTAATACTATAACCATGTTACTTTTTAAATATAAGTATAATAGTATATGTCTAGTAGTTTTAGTAGTGACACTTTATTATCAGTCTAAATATTCAGCATTCATTGTGACTTAACACAAGCAAAAGGGCTACCTTAGTGTGTCACATTTCAAATAAACACTTTTTCCTCTTATTG
This sequence comes from Baronia brevicornis, assembly GCA_031353405.1. Taxonomy (NCBI): domain Eukaryota; kingdom Metazoa; phylum Arthropoda; class Insecta; order Lepidoptera; family Papilionidae; genus Baronia; species Baronia brevicornis. The sequence goes on along the minus strand of JASFAT010004536.1, from coordinate 85,681 downwards.
TTTTTTTTTTTTTGAGGAGACTTCTATAGACAAAAGTTTTTTCTAGTATTCCTTTTGTTTTTAGAGGTAAAAATAAAGTGGACATTTTTAGAATCATCGAAACACAAATTGCGATGTTTAATCAGATTTGTTTATAAATTCTTATTTTTTAATTTTATTTAAATTTTCTTAATTATTTTAAAATTGTAATGCTCAAAATTTACACACACAAAAATGTTCGATTTATTGAATATCTAAATATTAGATCTAGATTTAACATAGATCTAATGATTAGAAATTATGTGTTGATATCATATTGTTACGAGTTGTTTGTTCAGGGATCGGAAATCGTCCACTAGTGTTCCACTTCTTCTCTTCTATTATTTTCTTATCATTTTCTCCCGTATTAAACTTTAAACTCTCGTATCAACTTAAACTTCCCCTTCGACGCACCGTTGCCCTTGAAATGGTCGAAAGTTCTAGCATTCCTAAAATTCGAAATTGTTCTAGCAGTATGTAGTCTTTTCTAGACATCGTCCTAACTCTTTTCCGCGCGCATCGTTTTCCTATTAACCGTTCAATCAATTTAGTTTTAAAAGTTGATGCCTTGCTTAAGCAGAACTTGGAGACCCCAAAATGAGGCATCAATCGTTTCACAAGAAAATGATTCTTCATATGTATTGAGCAACAATATTTAAGGTAGTCATTTAATACTGATATTTAACATGTTTTCCAAAAAAAAATAATGCTGTATGGTAAAGCTACACCACCTGTAGCGTGTATCGAAAATTTTGACATTAGTACTAAAAATAGCAATTTTTTTAGTAATAATTGTGTGCAGAATAAATGGCCTGGCTCATCTGCACTTCATTTATTGTTCTTTTTCCTTATTTTAGTTACTTCTTCCTTCCCCATTATTCAATTCTTGCAATTAATTCGCACACACTCTCTATATATACTTGAGATCAAATACATTTTTTAAAACTTATAGTGGGTGATACTTCTTGTTAATACATTTTTTTCAAATATTAATTCATTAATTATATTTAATTAATAGTAGAAATTGACTTAAAAAAACATATTATTTGTTTAAATTATAACCTCAGGCTCGCAACGCAACTTGGGGCTGGGCTTTTGTTGGTGTGAATATCGATGGGCAATTATCATTTCATACTATTAGGTTACATGCTTGCTCATTAACCTACGCCTTCCATACAAAAGATCAGTCTAAGAGAAATATCCAGTTAGTCATTCTACTAATATTATGAATGCGAATGTTTGTGAGTATGGATGTATGTTTGTTACTCTTTCACGAAAAAACTACTGGACGCATTTGGATGAAACTTTACAGTATGTACAGGTTATATATTGGTATAACATATAGGCTACAATTTGTAATGATTTTATGTAATTTTGGTCGTAATATAACGATACATGTCAATTAAGTCCGAAAAAAAACCATTGGAGTTACACAAAGAAAATGTACCGTAGGATTGTTTGTCTTGAATAGTTCTAAATAAAAGTCCACGACAGCATATCTAACTTTTATGTGGAAACCACTATGACCAAAATTGTGAACCGTAAATTAAGTAAAAAAGAATTTATTTATTTAAAATAATCTGTCACGAAACTTAATGTGGCAGACCAAATTCCACGGAAGCGAAGCCGCGGGCACAAGCTAGTCTTACATAAACTCAATAAGAACATAGTGTGACGCGACACGCATCAATCGATGTATGGTGAATTGCAGAGCACGTGCGCTTACGCAACTTCGGTTCCTCCGTCATGTTCAAGCTAGTATTAAATGAATGACTGTCGGCGGCAAAAAATATTATCTAACTTAGTTAAGTTAGATAATATTTTTATCAGGAAGTATCCTGCACGGAAAATTATATTACCATGTTATGTACTTAAAACCTAAGTTACCGTAATCGATGTTGTAATAATGGTAACCTGTTGCAGTCAACGATCTATAATGAGCACCAAATAATTACGATTTCATCATCATTGTCTGCGGTAATCCACTGATAATCACAAGTATACCTCAAGGCGCGCCAGATACCCCAATTTGGCTACAAACATCCAGATTCTGCCAGCCTGTAATGGATGTCACTCTATCCTGTTTGGTAGCATCCCATACTATACAAGGCGCGATCCACTCCAGTAATCGTCCGTTCCAAAAGTTGTCGATTCTCCGACAAACGTCCATCCATTGCTACTAACAAAAGACGATATAAGACCTCCAATCCACCTGCTAAGCGTGGAGATACGGAATGCCACTCAGTTTTGATAGAGGCCAATATTTAAACATTGTTATAATTGTATTTATGACTAACCTACTCTTATATATAAAATACAAAGGTATGTAAGAAGGTATCAGAAGAAATAAATTTTTATATATTTTTAAATGTTAAAGGGTGTAACGTTGTATTTTTGAAATATTAAATGGTATTTAACTTTATATTTATTAAAAAAAGATTGTGTTGAAAAAAAAAAGTAAAGCGTTGTGCTTTCTCTTTCACTTTATAGTGAACAATTGAACACTTCCGATGACATGATTAGAATATTTCACAGGAAGTTAACCTCGTGTGTGAGAATACTTGTGCACGTAAAGGCAAATATAATTTCTTGTTGTCATCGTAGTTTACGTTATAATTCTCGTTAAAAGCAATTATGTATTGTTTATTATGTTTATACTTCTAACCGGATCGAATTAATTAATTTTTATTTACCGTACCTTATATTTACTTTATTAATGTTCCCTTATGTTTGGCACAGTCTCGTATTCCTAATGAATGACTTATGTTTAGTGATGAGTAATGAATAACATAAGTCGTCCAATGTCGTCCACTATGTTTCAATCCAACTTGTAGTGGATGATTGTAACCACAAAAATGTATTTAATTAACTATTGAAAATTTGAACATTTTAACATTGTGTGTGTGTGTGTGTGTGTGTAGGAATTAAAAAAAAGTTTCACTAATGAAATTACTAGGAATAAACTGTTATATTTATTTTTAAGTGTTCTTAAAGTTACTAGGTTATAAATATATAATATTAAACTATTTGCTTTGAATTTTAGGTTTCAGTAAATATTTACCGATTCAAAATAAGGACTAGTATCGGTAACAGGGGGATAAAGGCCATTGAGTTAATATGTACTTGGAAATAGGATACGTGAAAAAACACTCCTTCTCCTTAGAATGTTGGATGGATACGTTGTGTAATATTGCTTTTATTTAATTGCAGGCATATCCGAAGTATGAATTCAAATACGGGGTTAACGATTTCCACACCGGTGATATTAAAACTCACCACGAAAGCCGGGACGGTGATGTCGTAAAAGGTAATTTAATTTTTTTTTATTTCTACGTGTTTAAAAAAGTTTAAATAACATTTTACACTCACATCGTTGTGGATAGTCATGTAACACAGTTAAATGTTTTGGGAAATAACCGAATTGTTAATTATGGATACATATTTTAAAGCCTAATGACGTAACACTCTGGTCTAAATTCTACTTAATTGTTAAATGAGGGATGTTTTAAACATTGAATTGTGCAGTCTTTTTACAATACTTATTTAATATTCTATACATAATGCTGGATACCATTTTATTTATCTGTTTTAGTTTTATCTGCTTTTATTTTGTAATAAGTTGCTTATAACAAAGTTAAAAATTTTCAGGTCAATACACGATCGTCGAGCCTGATGGATCTATTAGAACTGTGGACTACACAGCTGATAAATATAGCGGTTTCAATGCCGTTGTTCATAAGACCGAACCCATATCTATTCATGAAGCAGTTCACTTGAAATTTAACGAACATTAAATTGAATTTTTGTTAACATTTAATTAAAAATATTTAATTACAAATTGTTTTAAAATTATCTACGAAGTATGAGAAACAGTATAAAGAAGAAAAAGCAAGACCGTAAATATACATTTTCAAGGCTAATGAAAATATGAATATTTTGTAACAATTTAACTTAAGAATACATAATTATATTTATATTTCTTGTAATTCAAAACCATTAATTCGATCTCGAATCTACTCTTGTTTGATATAATTATTTATTAACTTTGTTAGTATTCTTCACTTAGTACCTGATTTGTTAAGTAGTTTGTAAGATATTTGATGGAATTTAATATCAGAATAAGAATTTTATTATTGTTTATTATTTAAGTTATATGTTTCAAAATTAATAAATAAGTTACTAAAAATTATTAAGTTTGTCAATTTTTACCCAGCTCATTTATTTTTTACGCCTTTAATTTCCGCTATTACGAAAATCATATTCTTTCCTATGAATATATTTTATTTTCCTATACATATGCATTCCTATAAATGTTTTTATTATATTTTATTCTTTAAATTCCTATAAATATATTTTAATTTCACAGCCCGTCCTGCTTGCCGAGCCATTCCTTTCCATTGGCATTCTTCTAGAAATGGAAAGACCCATTTTCTATTTCTAGAGGAATGGACACTAACCCACCACATTTGTCCAAGGCGGATTGGTGGGACCTGTGAATATATTACTACATTATACCTATGAATATATAGCTTTATTAAGGATTTTAAAATTACATATCTGCGGTCACCAATCCGCCTGTTCACTATGGTAGAGATATATGTCCAACAATCGACTATATCAGGCTATTTACGATAATTATATATGTATTTATAAATTCTATATGCTTTATTATAAAAGTAAAACTTATAATGCTCTCCAATGTGAATTGCTTGGAGCTTTAGCGTTCTAAAAACGTTTAAAATATTGCTTTAAGATATTAATGCCTTATTCTGTGGATAGGTGGCGTGATTATAAAATGTTTTTTGTAGCTATATACTTTGCTGATATTATCTATACAAAGTTTTTATAGAATTAAATATAATATATTTGTGACGCCACATTTAAAAAAAAATAACCTTTAATTAATTATAATTTGAAGATTTTGTTTTTTTATTACTACAAAATATAAATAGACATTTTATGTGGGAAAATATACTACCATTCGATTACAAACTTTGTATGCAAATGTACCTACAATTAAACGTAGTAAAATACTTTGCAAGGACAAACGTAATATAGTTCATATTTTGTTAGATACATATTTAAAATACAACCTCCACTTACAGTGTGCAGTGACAATTATTCTTAAAACAATTAAAAAAAACGTTATAAAAAATATTAAAATGAAAAAATTCTCCTTGTTGAATGGTCTTCGACTATTTATAATACAATAGGATGTCCTAACCTTTAAGCTAATCAATGACTTTGTCGTAAAGTACAATGTAATGTTGGTTCCGTTACTTCATATTGTTTATTTCTTTAAGTTAAAAAAAGTATAGCCTTTCAATTCAATTGATATTTTTTGTAATAAGCGTAAAAACTGATTGCGAGCCAATACAATTTCTTCAATTATAACTTTTGAAAAACATATACATAATGAATATGGGCTGGTGTGGCGAATGTAGTGTAGGAACCCTCTTCGGCTAGATGAAATGAGGATCTGAGCAGGGTGAATAGTAGAAACTGGATACGTGTAGCATAGTCAAAGAGAAAGATCGAGCAATGTGGCGCGCCATGGAACAGGTCCTGTATCTAAGATAACTGATGTAATTAAAGCACACAGATAGCGTTCATATGATGATTATTGTGTGTGATATGTATATGTGGAGTGGAGATAATTTAGAAAATATATTCCATGCAGTATTCTAATTATCAGAAAGGAAGGAACTATGTAGATGTTCCATAATTCTTTCTGCATATAAGACTTAGCAGACTTTGCAAGTATGTCAAAGTTACTTTTACAAAAGCTACTTTAACTATGGTATATTTATAATGAATAAATAAAAAAATTCTAAAACAAATTTTTATGGAAGATCTGATCTGATCATTTGATGGCAAATGTTAACTAGGATGCTATGGAAATGTTATGGAAACGTTAACTAGGAAATAAGAAGAGAAGAAGGAAGTAAGAAAGTGGAAAGGAGTTGGGCCTGGCCCGGCCTGGATACGATCTTTGGGCCTTTAGAAAAGGGATTAGGCCTTTCGAAATGCGGTAAATTATAAAAAATGCTACAATTAATATCATGTCGATACTTTGTAAAACTAAGGTACTTCTCCTGTCGAGCAGGCACATTCATGTCATTACATGGCTACATCACTGCCGTATTAATGATATGATAATAATTCTTATAATCTAATGAAATTCAAATTTGTACTTAAACATTTTCATAAGCAATACAGGTAATTTTCTTATATAATTAAATAAATATTTATTATATATTATATAAATATATGTATTTATAATTCAGTACTGAACTATAAATGATAACATATGCACATGTTGTATCTAAAAATGAGAAGTTCACACGCGAACGAGGGCGTTAGATTACACTAAAGTAACGACAGTATTGCACAATGTTCGCTAAAACATGGAACCATGGCGTCGATTCAAACATAGCTTCATAACCTTCACATAATTAGAACAATATAATTAAGTGAAACTAGCAGCTGAGTTGAGAAATGCAAGCCATACATTCTGAGCAACTCGTTTGTTCATAGTTATTTTTTAAATAGTTTTATGGGGCAATTGTTTAAATTTTAACTGCCTGTAAGCACAGGTAGTTCAATGATCATTATTCGTATCTTACATATCAATAAGTTTTATTGTAGTAGAGCCATGCTAAGGCACGAATACGATGGTTTGACCAGGGAAGTACAACATACTAACGAAATATTGGCGTTAGTGGTAGCATTTTTAAGGTACATATTTCACCATTTCTTTTTATTTATTTAATTGATAGAAAGTATAATGTTATATTATAATACCCAATAAACTTTATTGATTTTTCCTGGGCCCAGACCCCTCTCAATTTAATTAAATAATTTATTAATCTTATAATCTATAAAAAACATAAATCATAATATGACAAACTTATCTATATAATATTATCTGTATTAAATCTTATGAAATAAATGGCAATCTACATATATTTTGAACGTTCGGATCGGATAGGATATTATCGATTTTACCATTACTTTCTACATATATAATAAAATTCGATAAGGTATCTTATATTATATTCAATAGTATCTGTTCAATATAGGTCGCAAATCGTTACATATTTTATTAATATGGTTTTTTTTTAATATCGATCACACTCGTATGTATCAGTTACATTTGTGTATATTTTTTTTCATGAATTCTGTAGGTACATTTTGTATATTATAATTTAGTAGCTCAATCTTCTCAACTTTGACATAGACATTTTACAAAGTCCTGCAGGGATTATGAGGCCTAACTTTTTTACCCTTTCTTTAAGCTCTCTCTCTAATTCTTTACCTGCCACTTTTCATATAAGGTAGGTGACGCATCTTTAGTACCTTTTGTATTGCATATAATATAGCGGCAGCAATTACTTTCCATCCGATGACACATTTGTTTTTTTCTTACATCTTCCTAAAAGGTTTGCCAAATATTTCGTAGGAACCTTATATTACTTCAAGGAAAAAAGTGAAATGAAACATTCGTTTTAAATTCGGTTTATTTTCAATATATTACGGATTAAATAACTTCGTTATTTTCAATATAAGTCAGAACATATGGACGACATTTTTTTAAGACGTAAAGTTGTATTATAATATTTGTAAATAAGCCATATGTGATTTGTCAGGAAAAGGCGGTTAATTCGATATTATACACACACTTCAATATTATTTACATATAACGAGCAAAATTACGTATGGTGAAGAGTTGGTCGAAGTCTATTCTTATCATTTTGAAATATTTACTTAATATTTTTTTAAATTGGTCTCGCGTTCTTACAAAATAATAAAAAATAAATTAATTAAAAACTTTTTACTTTATATAAATTACTAGATATTTGAAAGTGATATTATAAGAAAGTAAATTAATTACGTTTAAAAAACGATATACCATGGAAACAAATTAGTAATTTATCTTTTTTTTAAAACCAATATATATTTTTAGCGGTTTAAAACTCTATTAAAGATTGTTACAAATGATTTTCTTTAAAAAGAAAGTATTACAATTAACAAAAGCGTTTGTTATAGCTTGATGCACTTTATTATTAAAGCAGAATATCGCTATCTTTAAGTCGCGGGCCATTAAGACGTGTGAAAATTTTTCCAATTAGTCACTTTACAGTAGTCAATAGAAAACTTAGTTTTCGGAAGCGTCTTAGCCACGCCCACCAAGGCTGGCGGTCGCTGGCAAATAAGGCCAGTTATAAATGCCTGTGAACCCTCCATTGTGATACTCAGGGGTTAGACATATCGTGAAGTAGTTGTATTTTGTATGTTTCTCAAATTGTAAAAAAATGAGCCTGTATCTCTGTTTTTTGTTAGCATTGTCACACGTTGCAATTGCAAGACCAAAGCTAAACTCAGTTTACGATCCTGGTTATAATAATTATTATGTGAGTAAATACTATATATAATTAAAAAAATGTAATAGTGTCATAACATTAATAGTAAGTGAATTGCAAATTTTAGTGATGAGCTATTTATTTTAGTAGCGAAGCAATTGCTTTCGGAGTTAGTGGTCTAGTGGGTTCAAATCTGGCATCGGGATAAATAATGTATGTATAATATAGCCTACATATACTCAAACCTTTATGTTCCGCCAAACCGTATTGGACAAGCGTATTGGGTTAATATTCATTTGCCTAGAAATGAGTAGGTTCGTCCCCATTTTTGGGACGAATATGCTTCGGAAAAAAAATATTTTTAAATTATGTAAATCTTTTATATCAGTATATATAATATAAAAGATGTACCGTCGTGATAAAAAGTAAAAGCAAAAACCCATAATTCACTAAAATTGTTCACACTTTTAACATATATATACAATTATAGCTAATTATGGTGTCGGTAAAAACAATTAATATTTATATTTTACGAAGGATTTATTTTTTTAAGTAAAGGATTTCAAATTAAAAATTATTTTCCTATTTTTATCTGAATAGGTATAGAGTGCATTTAAAATTGGATAAGCGTTATGTTTATACTCCATGTTTTTTCATTCATTACAGACGGCGTTTGAAACTAAATAATTTTTTAAAATAACTATTTTGGCGATTCAATTAATTTAGTATAATAGTAAACAACGAGAAAAACTGTCTCCTCTCACTAGTGGCTAAAATGCATTGCAATTATCGATTGATGGATTCTGATGCAATCTATATGTTTAATTATATATCTATAATATATAATGAGTGCTTATGATTGTGAAAATAATATTGATAGGCAAACGAGCGAGTGAAGGGTCACTTGATGATAAGCAAATACGTAGATGCATAAGGGAGTACGCCGCCCATGAACATCTGTACCAAGTACAGTTGTAATAACCTTAGGTATAGATATGAATAACGGTAGAGGAAGAAGGTAGTAAGGGAAAGAGGAGAAGGAAACAAAGGAAGGTTAAATAAAGGAATTGGGCCTTTTGATCCCTGCACTGACTATACGAAACACTTGACACCAGTATTATATGAGGGTGTGCTACATATCCTGTAGAGTGGGCCTATTTATGCCACAATAACACTACCAATATTGATTATGAAACCAATACTAAAGTAACGCGAAATGGTAAAGTTCTGTGATCCAGCCAAATATTTGTTTACTCCAAAAATATAATTAAATTAAGTACACGACATAATCTATTTTACTTGGATCATTTGAAAATGGATCAAGCTTATAATCAAATGGGCAGGTCCAAAAGGCAAACGAGGTAGAGGCCGTCCCAGGGAAAGGCAGGCCAATGAATTAAATAGCCTAACTGGATATCACTGGATGTGGCAGGCGTCAAATAAAGACCACTGGAAAGTTCTACAGGAGGCTTATACCTGAAGAGGGTCTTAACCAAAAATTGTCATCGTTAATTTTGTTTTAATTTACTTAAATACTGTTCAAATAGGTTTTGAAATTGAATTGTTATAAATCAAATGATGTCAAAATAGAGTGATTTATGACATTCTTTAACAGATCCACAGTTCACGATACACCTATTACTTTCTTCATATAACGATACGTGAACATTATTTATTTCAGGAACGCCCAAGATACGCGTTTACGTATGGAGTAGCAGACCATACGACAGGCGACGTTAAGTCTCAGCACGAAACCAGAGATGGGGACGTGGTCAAAGGTACTGCTAACATATTTTACTAAAAAATCCGTATTGAAGAAGCGTGGTAGGTTAACGTCCGTTTCTCCAGAAATGGAGAGGCCCGTACTCACAGTGGGTGGTACTCCCCATATTATGTATGTAAATAATATGGGTTGTAAAAAAAAAAAATATATTTAATTATCAGAATAAGCATACAAACTTTATCTCTTGCGATAATAATTATTGTGTAATAAATTTAACGTAAGTTTCGTTTCGATAATTTACTTTAAAATAGGCTTTCATGTATGGGTTGTAAAAAAATTACATCCCATCCCATATGTGCTACTATTGGGAAAGGGATTTCTCCATTTCTAGAGGATCGGATATTTACTCACCACTATGCGCATCCAAGGTGGATACGTGGGGTATTCAGACTCGGAATGGGTCTTCATTCCGAGTCTGAATACCCCACGTATCCACCATATATTTATGCTGAGCCGGGAATTGAACTCGCGCCCTTTGACCCCGTCAGTGGTAGCTTGGTCACTAATTCAATCAGGTCGTGGTTTTTATTTAGTAAGTTTATTATTATTTTAAAAAAATAAAATAAATAAATAAAGTATGTTTTTAATTAAATAAATACAAATTTTATAATGTATAGGTCAGTATTCGCTGGTAGAGCCGGACGGGTCTATTCGCACAGTGGACTATACTGCAGACCCCGTGCACGGATTCAACGCAGTGGTGTCGAAGATAGGTCCAAGTCTCCACGCACAACCGGTGGTTCCTCCACATACATTACCTCCACCAGTACAACCTGTAGTGCAGATTATTCCAAAGCCAATCCGAGTTGTACCCGTTGAGATAAGTAAGCCGGTGATCCACAAGCAAATTTTGTATGCCTCGCCTACACCATATGGTAAATATAATTTTCACGCTTTACTAACTTTAATACTTGAAAGAGTAGTCAAATCTTTGAGTTTCAAATCAAAATCAAAGTTTTTTCAACTAAATCTTCAGTTAAAACTTAATTTAAAATATTAAAACTCATAACACAGTATTATACATAAATATAACACTTATATATTAAAAATTAGAATTTCTCAGCGAGTGACTAACAAACCTTTTGTAGACAGTAATATAAATAAAATAAAACATCACACATGGTGAAGATCAACATGTCTTAATCAAATACTACTCATTTGCTGTTACTATAAAATTAGGATATAATATTTTGGATATAATATTAAAATATTTTGCAACAACGATATACAAATTTAAAAGCTCCGTGGAAACCAAGTAAATTAAACAATAATTGACACTTTTCTTTCTATAATATTTCTTAAAAATAATGACATATTACATCATCATAATGATCATAATCTTAGATTTTTTTACTAATTACATAGAATTTTCCCAATTTTTCCAATTTGTCACATCGCTAAGAAGGCAGACTGAGGGTCATAAAACTATCATTCTATAAATGTAATAATTTACCCAAATATGATTATAGCGACATTACTTGGTCGTTAGAATAAGATGTACGATTTTTATGTATTAAGGTGTAGTTCTTTTTTATATTTCCCTGTTTTAGGATAAATAGACATTTCCTAACCACGCTAGTCTAATAGGCGGGATATCCAGTCTTGGAATCATTAGAAACTTATATCGAATATTGTCATATCTGATCTTAAGCAATAAAGCAAAAATCGTGTCAAACAGATAAAATACGCACCATTACTACAAGTGTATGTCCAATTAGAATCGGATAACGAGTTGTATCTCTATTGTCTGCCGGTGCACTATTGTTTCTTTGGGAAGGAATTCACTTTTGTTTTGTTTTGCAGCGTTTCCCAAGGTCGAGGGGCCACATTTTCCGGAATACGATGAGTATGAATTCGAGGGACCATATCAACTGTCATCCAAGAGCTATTATTAAATTTAGATGGAATATGTTCAATAATGTTGAACTTTAATATCGTACCTTGTATTATATTAATTATAATAATTTTTATATGTGTATAGAAGGAAGTGTGCAATTTTTTTAAAAAATCCATAAAAAAATAAATGAGTTATAATTCTACTTTTCACAATATGAATTCCATATCAGATTTGAGGAGTACTTTCTTTGTTGCATTTTATTAATAGTTATAACTATTTAAAATATTGGTCAACACAAGAACATTATTTTACACGATATTGATGATAAGAAGTGGTTTGAGGTTTAATATTTTTCTCTCCTGTAATGGCAATTAGTTATAACTATTATGCCAGTGTCAAGTAAAATAACATCTCTTAAAATGTAACTAGTCAGCTTGTCATGTAACATCTTGATAAAATGGTGGTTATTCTATCAAAATTTCTATGGACTTTTTCAGTCAACTTATACAGTCAAAATACACGCATTTATTTTATATCACTTCACTTATACGCCTTTATCGAACTATATTGTATAATACGCCACAATAATTAAACAATGTAATTGACAATAATATACGATTATGAAAATGAAATAAAAACACAACTTCACTGATGTATGTGGGCGGGAAAAGTCAGCAATTATTTTAATCTTAATAGAGTCATGTTGAGAATTTCCTTTTCCTAATAATAGCAATAAAAACATGTTCACTTAAAGATACAAGAAGAGTTGTCCTATTACATAATAACAGTATCATACGTAACAGCGTATTCAAGTAACGATGATATTGCGCCGGTAAGGTAAAAATAGTAACACAATAGTATTCACGTAAAGATATAAGAGTACGCCTGTTAAAAAATTCTAGTAACCCAATGGTGTTCATTTGTACTTATTAAATAAAACTAGAAACATAATAGTATACATCTATTGTAGATGCAAGTGCGCCTGTTAAATAATAAAAGCAACCTTTTTCAAGTGAATATCATTATGTTGCTATTATATAAAGATTCAAAATAATGCACCTATTACATAATAAAAGCGATATGATTATTTTCAAAAAAATACTAGCAGTATTATTGCTGATTCAATTTTGTATAAAATTTGAAGAATCCATAACTCTTTTTAGTAATGCTGTAATTCAAATATATAATTTCAAACCAATGTATTGCCTGCTTTAAAGAAAAATGTCTATTGATGGGACGGAGAGTGAAGGACAGGGTAGGTATAGTATGACCCTCCATTTTTTAAGCAGGCGTCGTTTTCCGAAACGGAAAAATTTATTAAATTGCCAAATTCAGGGATCTCAAAAAATTAAAACAACAATAATATCGAATACGCTTACAAGTTAAATTTATTTCGGTATTTTATTTTAATTTAGATTAGTTTACCTTGCTAATATAAGCAAGTAAACTAATCTAAATTAAAATAAACGATTGGATCCTCAAAACCTTGGAAATATTACGTTTATCAGATCGACATCGTAATGCAATGTTCAGTCAGCTGTCTCTTTTGAACCGTTCTGTGTTCGTGTACAAGTTCGTGACTGGCTTCTCGATCCGGAACACAGTGCACGCTCATCTCCGTTTTTATGTGGGAATAAAGTCTGACTTAGTACATTCTAATATTAATATACGTATTTCATATTAATTGGTTGTTTGCTTCGTTTATATTTTTTACACAGAATTTGTATGACTACTACTTCTTTTTAATCAGTCATATTAACTAACACAGACACACATATTTTTATGTTTATAAGCACTAATATATTTTTATTTATAGCAATCAAAAACAATTGTATGGTTATAAGTAATATAATAATCAATTATTGTATAACTTTGTTTTCTCTTTTAAGTAGGAGAGGAAAATAATCAAAAACACACTACTACAGAACATAATGATTCACATAGTAGAAGATTCTGTTTATGTAACTTTCACTATAAATTTTTCATTACGAAAAATACATATCAGCTAATGGTAGATCATAACAACTAATTGTATGATCTGGGTGTATCCACATATTTTTAAAAGTAAGGTACACATAGTATTCATACACGGTTTCTTAAAACAACGCTTCAAATAAATCTTAACGAGAAATATTTACTTATAGTTGCCTTTTTTAAGCCATTTTAATCATTGACGAGGACCATTTCCCAACTGAAGCATATAAAGATAACTAAAAAGTATTCATCATTATCATCAAGGCATTTCAGCTGCGGGTGGGGCTTAGCCTGGTTCAGTAGATTTTTCCAGTCGGATCTTCGTTTAGCTTTTGCCTCCAGCCCCTCACACCGATTGATTTTAAGTCGTTCTCGATTCCATCTAGCCATCTGAGCTAAGGGCTTCCGCGGCTTCTACGACCATCTGGTTTGACCGTCGAGTAGTCGTTTGGATACTATAGCCTCGTCCATCCGTACCACATGCCTAGTCCAACAAAGGCGTCCAATCTTAATGGTTATGTTGACGTTCGGCTCATTGTACAGCTCATATAGCTTGTGGTTGTAAAGTGTACGCCATCGCTCATTTTCCAACACAGGACCCAAAGTACGTCTTAAAATTTTTCTCTTAAAGGTGAGTAGAGATTTTTCGTCTTCTAATAAGTATTGCTTCCTTATATTTTTTTTAAATACCTATACATAATTGTCGTGTACTTACACGGGATACAAAGCTCATACTTATGAGCTTTGTATCCCGTTGCGAATCTTTCAAAAGATCTAACGCACTGTCGGAACCATAAAAACATTCATACAACATCTATGACTCGGAACAAATACGTTGTTTAGTCTCTGTAAGCGATAGAAGTATAAGTCTCGACATACGATTCAAGTCTCGAATCTTTCTAAGAAGAATCCGTAAATTGTCTTAAACTAAAATATTTAGTTACTTACATATGTATGTTCTATATGTATAGTCAAGAGACTAAATATTTTTTTAAAGTTTCACAACTTTTTGACCTATTCTCTTTTTATTATCTTGTTTGACCTATTCAAGTATTTTTGTCCTAATTTGGATGTGTTTATGTGATTTTAGTGTAATAGTGACATCCACTATTACACTAAAATCATATAAAAAGGAAAAGCAAATATAAAAATAAAAGCACTATTACAGGAAAATCACATAAAAAAGTAAATGGGGCAATGTTATACAGGACACAAGGCTAGTCATAAACAGCTGCAAAGGCTGCTATAATATGGTTACAATGATGATAATGACAATTGAAATTAAATCTTTTATACAAAAGAACTGTTAAAGCTTCCATAGAACAATTTAGAATGCATTCTACGAAGGTGGTATAGTCAATAGGCTCAGGGATATATTTTAAGCAGTTTTTTCACTTTGTTCATCCGTTTTTGACGCCAATAGTATTAAGATTGTGGTCGGCGTCATCTAGTTACCTGAATATTCTCTAGACTGTTAGGTTGACCCTTCGAGGAGACGTTTCATTGATACGTAGATGATGTAAGCTTATGCAGACAATATACTTCTTGTGTTTTTTTTTATTATTTGTATTTTTTGTCCACTACAGCTCTAAAAATTCGTCTTAGAATCTTCCTTTCAAATATTAGTAACTTTAAAAACAACTATGCATACATAATATTTTAAAAATTAAATATATGTTGTAAGTTTACCTAATGCCTTGTTCAGAGTTCTCAACCACCGTTTCATTTTTCTTTATTACAAAAGGTACAAACTAGAGATTAAATAAAATATAAGAAACAAACATGCAAAAGAATTTAAGGTAAACCTGAAGTCCAGTTACGACTATACACAACATATTTAACAATATGAGGGATTTATGATTTTATTCATATGTATAATTAGGTAGTCAAACACTAAAAGAAGAAACAAAAATTAAGATAAATATGTAAGACCATAAAGATAAGTTTTAAAAGAATTTAAACTAACATTAAAAATGTCTGTGTGAGCACATATACAATTATAGCTTCTACACATTCTGCTTATCAGACTATTTTGTGTGACATTATTGTTGGAATCGGGCAAATTAAAGATTTGTGTGAATTGTTTTTCATATAATATATTAAGTATTAAATAATTGTCATTAAACATCTATACATAAATTAGTATATATAAAAGTACTGCACTTGCAATATGCCTTGTGCAATATAAATATAGGAAAGTTTTGCTTTACAATGAAATATAAGCCGAGCCCCGAGCATTATTTGACGGGTGACATTAAAAAGTATGAGAACTCGAAGACCTTTAGGATCCATTGCAATGACATGCATCGACAATTCGTCATGCCCACATCTTGCGAACGGAACGCTATCCTCCTTAATTGATTGGTCGAGTGTCTATAATTTTCATGTTAAGCTTGAGTCTTGCGATATTTTATTTGCTGTACGACGGTTGGGTTTCGAAACAATTACCACTTCACGGTTAAACTAAAAGTATAGTTATACAAACAATTCACTCGATTCAACGCCTGTTGGAAAATTTCCTGCAATAACTAAGCTTTATGAAACGTAGCGAAACACATTATTTACGCGTTATCTCTTTTATTTATCAGGTAAGTTTTGAAATCCCTTTCAATATTTATGTTCGGTACTCAGCCCATTGACTACTTGTGATTATATATTTCATTAATACTTTATTATTTATAGGTTCACTTAAAATATACACAGTTATACAATTATATCTATATCTTTCCATAAATACAATTTACATGCCCGTCTCCCTGTAGGGTTACCTGCCCTGAAGAGACCACAGATCTCCAACCACTACGATCCCGACACACCTTCCTTACTTCCTTCACACTCATCCATCTTTTCATCCATCCTTTCTATCACATTTATCGTAGCGAAACGGCTCTCCGTTCGTCGCTTCTCGCCTTTGTGGAAATCAGGATAGGAATTAGGTATATTAAGATTAGTCATAGTGAATTCCACGAGCCGCAAGGGAGGATGAAGGTCAGCCCCAGCAGAGCCCCGCATGCTGATGTAAGGTACTATAGTACACGGGGGAGCCCGATCCCAGGACAGTCGGCACGCCTTCGACGAAGCTCGCCCCTAGCTCAATCCTTCGATCGATGGATCCTTTGGCACAGCAGATCGAGGATTGGCGAAGAGGAAGGGAAAAGGATAGAGAAGAAAGGAAAAGGCAGGGGGAAGAAAAGATGGATTTAGACAGGATGATAAGGATATAATGCTACCACAACGAAAGACGAGGAGTGATACGGTAGTAGCTGGGGAGGCCGGGGTCGCGTACCTGTGTACCAATACCATAAATACCGGACAAGCGGCTAGGCAAAGACACTTCCTGACCATTCCTGACAAAATTTACTTGCATTGTAATTTTTACTCTAAATTTAAACCGCTTTTGTACAGTTTTTAGTTAAGTCTACTAAAAGTAAAAGAATTCTTATAAGTCACAAAATATTTTTATCTCTTAAATATGATCGAAAATTATATGTAGCCAGTACCGAACTTTGACTGGACGGTAGTTGCAGGTATACCCCATTGAAAGCACCATGTTCTTACATCCTTTCTAGGGACTCAAGCCACCGTAGTGGCGTGCCTTGTTTCTCCGATTATGTTGGCGTATGTGACGAGCTCTTCTATTTCAGCATTCTTTGGAATTCTCAAGTTTTCCTTAAAGTAATAGAAAATTTTTGAAATCTAATACTTTCAAATCTCCAGGCCAAAAAGTAGTCTACGCTCCTGCAGTCATGTTGGAGTGTAGTATATTGACACGAGTGTAGGAGCAGAGATTGTTTAGGCAAACGTAGTGACTGAATCTGTGTGTTGAAGATCGCGTTAGTCGATGTGCCTTACAAAAAGCCTTTGCCCAATAGTGAACTGCCTGATTATGATGATGATGATGATGTAATAAACATTACATTTTATTTGCACTAAATGAATTTGAAAATTAAACAAAACATTTTTCTTTTATTTTAGCACAATGAGCTTGCTTATAAAAAACTATGTTAGAGCGATAATAAGCTTAGATAAGGAATGTTTCTGAATGATCCAAGTTTATAAAAGCAATTACGATGATACCGATCGATCAAGCGTGCCCGATTCGCAATTACGGCTGTTTTAGGTTTCGTAGTAGCTCTATTGTCGGAGAAAATAAATGCATCTGGGGTATACGATCTTTTTATAGTTATGTCTAGGAAATTGTAATATATTCACGAAATGCAATCAGGAAAACGAGCAAAGGAAAAAATTATGGGTAGATGAGTTTAGATTATTAAAATAATTATCTATCTAAGTGGGTAATATTTAACTTATAAACAAATGTGATTCATCTCTTGCTCCCTTCAATTAATATTTTAAGCCCGTTGCTATGTAATGGTATGCAGGGTAAGCTTGGAGTTTTCCTGGTGAATATGATTGGAAATGAAAAAAGATTGAGATTTACCAACTCCATTATCATTACATAATAACTGTCTTAAAGAAAACTGTAAATAATATTTCATAAAAACTTTTAATTGGGTATTTTGTTTTTAAGCGTCCAAATTCTATAAGAAAATATATACAAATGCTTTAATATACTGTTGACGACTGAAATGGCTCAATAGCCTCTTCAGTCGTTGTGATGCGCTTATAGTGAAACAGAGTTTCAAGATTGAGAAGCCGTCTTCGTCGTCGAGTTTAGTCGTCGTTATCATTATCTCTAGTTTTTAATTTGCGGGCCTTTTTCTCGCGACCCCTTCCGAAGAAATTTTAAGGTTTTAGGGTCAACAACGCCACTCACACAAGTATGATAATTGTAAAATCAACTTTAGGCTGAAATAATCATACATTAACAACCAACCCGATATTTCGCGACTAGAACAAATAATCCCAAATTTGAAGAGCGCCTTTAAAAGACACTGACGATAATGATTCATATTGTGTCGTGTCGAAAAGGAATGAAGATAAAAATAAGTAATGAAAATACCAGGGCACGTAATACGATTGTGACTCAATAGTGTTTACATCGGTGTTATTCCAATTCATAGGGTCAAAGCCACTGTCATAAGGTCTGAAGTAATCAAAAAATATGACAGCAAAATACTTTAAGCAATCTTTTAAAAAGTATTTAAAGATACAACAGTGAAATATTCTTTAAAATAAAATTTTCACATTTTTATTTTTACACTACCTTCAAAAATTAACAAAGCAAGAAAAAAACTTTTTGTTCTTTAGATAAGTAAGCGCTATAGCTATATTACTACGTGTAGGTAATTAAAGTTTGTAGAATGCGAACCTTCCCTCTACACCAGATGAAGTAATCTTTTTATAAAATATAATTATAATAAAAGCTTTATTCCAGAATATATTCATAGCAATTAAAGTTTTAATGTCATTATGAAATGAGCTTGAATGTATTTGTAGAGCTAGTATTATAATCGTCATCAGTATCAGCGCCACAAGTTCGATTTTCGGCTTCATGCATCCACTTTTAAAACTCCAGCATTCGTCTACTCCAGATGCAGTATTACTACACACCACGAATGATGTGACCATTGCTGGACGCAGAAGTATAACAAAGCAATGTCACAAGTGTTCGTAGCAGAAAAAATAGCGTTTCGAAAGGAGTCTCATGTTGATGTCGTCGCTACACTGATATTTAAATAACACAAGTTAACATTGGTCCAGTATAAGCTGCGCTGCCCTTGACTTTTAAAGACTACCCGACGCTTCCGACGAGCGAGAGTAATAGCTTAGTGACGTGCCGATGTCTGTCTGTACGTCACAAGAATTAGTGCAAACATATGTAATTAGAACAATATCAATTTCACTATTATTTCAATTCGAATGCTGTAAGTTTTGATATGAAAATTTTATTTCATTTTAATATATTTAGAATAACTAACGGTAATATACAAATTTTAGAAGTGAATAATTACAAAATATTTCTATGTATAATGCATTCATAAATACAAATAAGATATAAAATGTTATTCAACATATCAAGAAATACGACACTAGCTTTATAGCTCATATGCTCCAGTTAACGACAGGCAATACTATTGATTGGACTTCGATATTGCAGTCTGCATTTTTGTTTATAATTTAGAACTCTTTTCTGTAGGCGACAGATATTTTCACTAAGAAAATATTTGTCACCTACAGAATATTTTTACCGTTAATGATAAATTCGTCGTTAGGACCCACGAACACGAGGTCTGCAAGTTGTGGACCGATGAAAGCGACGTCGACATTCTATGACTGATGATAATGACAAAGACCAGGAGAGGCCTATCTAATAGCTGTTAATTATATTCAAAAAAGCTGGACTGTAAACTTCTGAAGTCAACGAAGAATGAAAATCTTATATTATTTTTACGAACAAACTTAGATGATTCATTTAAAAAAATCATAGAATAATATCTATTATAGTTCCACTATTACTGTTTATTGTTATATTTTAATGGAAAGTTGTAATGCATACTTACTGCAATATAATACTTTATTTTATAAATTGTTTTTTTTTCTTCTTAATTTTGTAATTTCTGTAGAACATCAAGCATTTTTAAATCTAAACCCACTTTGTGGTAATTGAAAATAGTATGGTATAAGCACTAGTTAATAAAAACATGTTGTATTTATCACAACACGTTGATTTTTTGTTTTTAAATTGTGAAGGTGGAAAAGCGCGTTGACAGGTGATGGTTAATATCTTATTAGCAATATACATTACGATAAGAATGTATGTGGTTACGTTGTTGTTGTTTTTCATTATGTATATTGCAAGTACATGTTTCCAATACGCATATGTACACTAAATATAAAGATTGGATCGTTGCTTGTTATCTGCAATGCCAATGATTATTTATTATTCTGTCACTATAGATATACTTTGTCGCATAAGTCATTAAAGGCAAAACTTCTAGCATTTAAAATACAAATATGCAGTATGCGGAACAATTAACATTTTGCATGATATATTTATATCTTTTAACAAATGTATGATGCAAATTGTTTTAAAGTCAACTTACTTGTAATTATAATAAATAAATAAATTTATGTATGCTATGTCGGAAGACATTTATGTGTGAAGAACGTGTGTTTAGCGGACGATTTAGCGTGAAAAGACGATATTCAACTAAGATTTGTGTGAAAATAAATCTTTTGGAACGAGAATCTAAATGTGTGCCATGCTAATATAATGTTATTGTTTAATATTGACAACTTAAATAACTCAGAAATGAAGCTTCTGGTTTTAGAATTAATAATCGCTAGTTTCATTCTAAAACTAGATCATCATCATCATCATCAACAGCCTGCGGCAGTCTACTGCTGGACAGAGGCCTCCCCATGACGCGCCACCTAGCCCGATCTTCGGCTACACGCATCAAGTTTCTGCCAGCCGCCCTGCGCAGATCGTCGCACCACCTAGCCGGGGGCGTCCCACACTACGTTTACCGAGACGCGGTCTCCACTCCAGTACTTGTTTACTCTAACGATTGTCGGATCTCCGACAAACGTGACCAGCCCATTGCCACTTTAGTTAATATAAAATCGCTAGTTTGATTCTGGATAAATATATATTTGACCTACAAGTATTTATTCAGGGTGCTCCGCTAATCCGAAATAAAAAAAAAATCAGCACATATCGAAACGATCAAGATTAAAATTATACTTTTAGTATTGGCCATATATAGTAAATGAATTTAAAATTAGAGATTCAGATACTTCAGCTAGGTCTATTTCTATAAAAGTAAATGATGCATTATTCATAAAACGTGGTTACTCATAAATTGAAGGGAAACGCAGTAGCCGTAGAGAATAATAATAGGACGTGAAAAAGGATCTTCTACATTCGAATATACATATTTTGCCAATGTTTACAAACGATGTTGTGAACTATAGTAACGTATCCGGGTCATGAAGCTGATAAAACGGAAGACTTAGCATTTTTAGCTCATGACAGAAAAGTTAATTTTAATACAATATTACGTAAGTTTTTGCTGATTCAAATGAATAGTTTTATTCGTTAAAGCCGTGACTAACAAAACGTGCAATTTTAATATTACATTTAAGAAATATACTCGCTTTACGAGCTTCAGTACTTAAAAGCTATAAAACCGTTGCTCTACTTGTGCATACGAATCTAATGGATATTTCCATGTAATTAGTTTTATAAGGTCGTGAAGCATGACCAAACATGTCGACAATCTTGCGAATGTGTTATACTAACTGTATGTAGGTGTGCATCAATAAAAATGCGATCACGACTGCATCGCGGATTTATAGATATCAGGGTGCCTAAAATGTCGCTAATGTATTTTAATTTAATTCATTACTTCCTAATATGAATGAAAGTCTTAAATTTAATATTTTTAATTCCGTATACTTTAAGCTTACTAATTATGGATGATTCTAATGGAACAAGATTCTGGTACCTTTATATTTATTAATAAAATGTGTACATAAAATATGTATCAGGAAGTTAAAGTTTGACAATTGAAACATAAAAAAATTAAAATTATTTCTTGCATATTATATAGGAAATACAGTTTATAATAATGTTAATGTACATATACTATTATTAAAATATATAAAATCTGGTTTTATGTTTGCTTTTAAATATAAGTCTTCAAAATTTTAATCCATCTTGCGTTATTACATGGGTATGATTTCTTTTCTAAAGGATAATGAAAAATAAATATTTTTAAAATAAAACCGTGGACACTGACATTCACAAGCATAGGCTCGCTCAGTGAATTGAAGAGAGGGCTATGCTCAGAGACTCTATGGTTTATATGATTAGAAACAAAGAAATATAAGACAAGACAATACAAAGAAACAAGAACTCGATAGCGTAGCACACCAAGTTAGAGTAGAGTAGTAAACTGAAGTAGCAAGGACTTGGTCACGTTTGTTGAATAACGACATTAGAGAAGATTAGTGCTGAGGAGGAAACAATATTTTTTTGTAAGAGCCCACATATATATATAGGCAGGCCGATTGGCTCAGTGGCGGGGCCCTCCGCCCGCGGAGTCAACGGTCGCGGGTTCGATTCCCGCATCGGAATAAATATTTATATGGATTTATAAATGTTTATTCCGCGTCTGGTAACCCCCCCAATCCGCATTTCCTTTCCTGCCCCTTCCTTTCTTCTCTATCCTTTCCCTTCCTCTCTGCCAATCCACGGTCTGCCGTGCCAATGGATGCGTGGCTAGGGGCGAGCCTAGTCGAAAGCGTGCCGATCGACCCGGGGTCGGGCTCCCCCGGGGACTATGGTGCCTTACCTCAGCATGCAGGGCTCTGCTGGGGCTGACCTCCATCCTCCCTTGCGGCTCGTGGGATTCACTAAGACGAATTTAATATACCTAATTTGTCGAAAAATGACGGCGACGTGGTTCGCCACCCGTCACGTCCTGATTCTCACGAGGGCGAAAAGCGACCAATGTCGAGCCGTTTCGCTGCAATGAATGGCAGCGGATGTAGCTCTGTGGTCTCTGCCAACCCCTGCGGGGGATAGGCGTGAATATATAAAAAAAAAAAATATATATATATATGTAGAGCACTGCTGCGCCCGCGCCTCTTCATTTCTGGACAAACGGACATAAATCCGCCACGCTTATCTAATGCGGATTGACAGAGTAACCAGACAGAATTAATATCTGTATAACATACATATATTTATCTCGATGCGGGGTCGAATTCTCAGTTATTGATTCGGTAGGAGGTACCCCCCACTTGTGCCACTGAGCCGATTGGACGTCATTTCCATTTGTAGATATTAATTGTACCTAAATGTAAATTTCGTTGAATACTTTCTAGGCTTGTGGTGTGGCATAGAATAGGTATATTACATTTCTTCTTGTGTCTGTCGAACGAGGCGATTACGAGAGCACATAACAGTTAATGCGTAGCAGCATTTATCATACCTGAGTTATAAACACCAATCTATGATCCCCAATCCACTTGGCAAGAATAGGGATTACGGTAACACCCCTCAATTTTGAGAAAAGCTAATATCTAGAAGTCGACTGTTACTATCTAGAATAGTAGAAAGATAATATCTAGAAGTCGAAGTGGGAATATTAATGTATTGGTTTTGATGAAATCTTTAAAGCTTTTTATCCCTGTTTTAGTTCACGGAAAGATGTTATTGTTTTGTTTCTTAAAATTTGTACTGTCATCTTACTTGTAGAGTGTACACTCGAGTGACGGAGTAATATTTTAAAATAGATTCTTTCGTAAGATGACATAGATTATGAGTATGTAATAATAAAAATATGAAATACCAAAATAGCATTAAAGAGTTATAATGTTGCACATGTACTGTACAAATTAAGCAATAATGCTGTCGGGCTATTGTGCAGAAAAGATACTGTGTCATGCGTATAAATGCTTTACACGATCGTATTTTCCATTTTTAATTTGAAGTTTTTTAAGACATTTTTTGACAAATGGCTTAAAAGATACGCTAATTTATTAGCAGAAAACAATATTTAAAAATTTCTCTGTGAATTGAAAATAATTAAACAATGATACTTTAAAGCCTCAAAGCAAAAGTATTTGGCCAGTGTGTTTACTCTTTACTTTTTTATGGCACTAAAACGTGAATACTGATGTTCAGCCCGCTTCACAAGTTCAAAGTTCAGAGAACTATGGACACGGCTATACTCGGAGTATATCTGGTGCATAGGATTCGAAATATTGGCATTTTGTATATACATGTGGAGGATAATCTTATTTTTTCCACAGCTGCACCCTCTTGAAAGGAAGTCCTATAATAGGATTGAGTGACACATTATTTGGTCAACTAATGATGGGAGTAGAGTTATAGCCATTTTATCTGACTTTAAAGAGTTTTGAAAAATGATTGAGACTACAGTTACTACTACGTTCAGAATAACTTACAACATCTCAGTAAAGCATATAATAACAGTAGTTCCTAAGTAATTTGAAAGCAACTTATAATCACATAATTCATAATATAATATGATTTCGTCAAAGCATAAGCAATACTGTTTGAGTAATGACTGTCGATACGGAAATAATTGGTTGGCCTAAACTATTTTTGTTATCAAGTAAATAAGTGCATGCAATGGATTTACTTACGTTTTAGTTTTGATATAGCAATTTAATAAATAACGTACCAATGTTATTTCGTTTAAAGATTACCTGATTACCATGATCATTGTCAACATTTAATCAATTTCGTTGAAACCTCCATCTAACTCTCTCGTATCCTGGCTTTACTGGTCGTTTTGACTTTTATCCCCCACCCCATACAAAACCCCCTTGCGTAGCGTTGATTTAAAATCATTATAGAATAAATTAATATAAAAACTAATTGACTAATGATTATAAAAGTCATTTGGCCTGGACAAATTGCGTGCAATTAAGCTTGTGAATGCAATGATTGTAGATGAAGTGTTATATTTTTTCCGTTCCTGTCAACCATTGAACTACAAATCATATCAACAAAATTTGCACTTAAATGTTAATGTTAAGTATAGCGTATCTTTAATAGGAAAACTATTTCTAATAGGAAAACGATTTATGTTCGCAATCTATAATTTAAAATTATTTCTTCACATAAATAAATATTTTTATTTCATGTATCGAACATGATTTGATATTATTGATTTAATAATGTAAGATACTTAATTATTATCCTATCGAACCTACTTTATATATATTATTCAAAAATGTAAGCGATAAGCAATTTGTTATTAATCTAGATTATTTTTGTAATATCAGCTATAATAGCGAAATAAATAATATGTGTATGTAAGTAGGAATTCGCAAAACACAATTTCCGAATCATTATTATCATCTATTGTGATGATAATAATGATTCGGAAATTGTGCTTTTCTACAAATATGCAGCTCAAATGAATTTGGGACACAATATGAAAATGAACAAAAGTGGTTTTCAGTAATAAATGATTAACTTAAAGCATATGTTTTGTTATTCATTATAAAGTCAGAAGTAAAAACAAATCTAAAATATTCCTGTAATGTTCATAACAGAAAATGCTGGAAATACCATATTTTCGCATATTATGCCTCGTAGACGTTTTTAACCTTTAACACAGTATAAGTCATATTACGGACGCGTCAATCTGAGTTGCATGAGTATTTGTATATTAAGGTGTAAAAAGAATTTATATTAAAATGTAGCGTATTCGGATTTCACTTATAACATTAGTCTAAGATTATAAAAATCAGTGCAGGAAATATAACATAAATTTTGCGTAGTTTTACGCACCCTGAAGCAAAACGAACTTGTGACTATCGTGTCGCTGTCGACCCTGAGTCATGGGCCGTGATCTACGGCAGACGAGACTTTAATTAGAGCCTTATCTACTCGGTAGATCTCGCGTAAATTTTTCGCCTATAATTTTATTATACAATATAAAAGTTACTGCTTCCTTTTAATGTATGTGACCTATGTGATATACGATAAATATACACAAACTTTTTTTAATATATCCATCTGCGGTAATTACAAATCGATCTCTTTAAGTTACGTTATTACATAAATATATGATAAAATTAAATTCTAATTATAAACGGACACAACATTCACGAAATTCACGAATAACAAGTAACGAAGATTAAAGAGATTGTACGATAGAGAGAAGTTTAATTAGCATGTTTGATAATTTCACTGAATGTTATCACACAATCGTCTTGTGAATATCTAACTTATTATGATTTTTCATGTTTTCCTGGTATAATTCACACATTGAATGACGCACAAGGAATCATTGGAATCACACATATTGGAATCAAACACATGTTTTTTCGCTTTACAATGAAATCATCTAAAAGTACTTATTTACGTCCATGTATTATGAACACGATAAATTTGATCTCGCCCGAAATAAAATATTTGTATAAAGACTCCATAATAGTTTTGTAAACTAGGAAATTTTAAGATTTAAGGTTTCAAGTATATATTGTATATATATTGGTAAGATATTTGTTTAAATTTTTTATTTTATGGCGTTGGAAATCAAAGGCAAATTGTTAGTTTGCACTGCCTGCAGCTTTTTAATATAAATGTTTTGTATAATATGGCAATCAGTAAATGTTAGCGCCATGATTGGCATACTATATTATTTAACAAAATTATTTTACACTTGTTTATACTGTATTTTGACCTTGGTAATATTGAGATAATTGCACTTATATGGTTAATTTAAAACTATCGTGTACCAGGATAATAAAGTTACCACAATAATAAGTAATTTTATTTCGCAATGAAATATAGCTAGTGCTTACCATTCGCACCAAAGTGTAGAAAGTAATAATCCTTTCACGTTATTCTCACGATTGTAATAAATGTGCTTTAGTAAAATTTCCGCCATTTACGATCGTATACATTGGTTTGAAAAAGCCTGTGCCAGGAATAAATAGACTTGTAATTTATTATTGTGATTGTTATTGATATTACATTTTATAAGATAAATAATGAGAGATCCATTTTCGACAGTAGCATATTCTGCCACGATATAATGAAATGATCAACCAACGAATCTGTTGAGTTTGAGAAAAATTCCGTCACTGGGTTATTCAAATAATAAGCGAACGTTTATAACAAAGGCCGGTAATGCATTGCATGCAGATATACACCAATTCATACATACATATCATCATACATGTTTCCCGTAGGGGTAGACGGAGACCATCTGCTATGATCTCGGCACATTTTTTTAGCTTCATCCACATTCTTTACTCTCTCCATATAAGCAGGCCGGTTAAGGGTACTTTAACCTGGCCTTTCTTATGAACTTCGACAACTTGGTCAAAGTATGTTCCCTTGGTCTTTCCCTACTGACCCTTCTATCACCAAAGTAAATTTCTATTATCAGTCGTCTTTAATCCACCTTTCTATGTACCCAAACAATCTAAGCATCCCAAATCCATTAAGTAAGGAATAATAATAATTCGTAAGCATAAGTCATTATTAGTATAAGTCGCAGCAAAAGTATATTTGTTAAGTAACATGAATAAAATGATGTTATGACGTTATTATCCGTTTCACTCACACCTGTTTTATTATGTTATTAAGGCAATGTTATGCGGCCTAGGTGTGAGTATTAAAGGCGCGTCCAGTAGCATTCTAACAAGCTAGCCTAACCTCTGCTAATTCTTATCCCTTCCATTTAGGGCTTGGCAGACGTCACGTACCTTAATTCACGTTTACTGTAATTATGTGTCCTTGCTCTTAATGTTGCTACACTTAGCTGTGAAATATTAAAAAAATATAAATATATTGAAATACACATTAAAATAAAACATTACAAAAACTTAAATATTTTAATACTAACCATTTAATGGTAAGTATTGAGTTTAAATTGAAAATATTTTCAAGCAAAAAGAATTTTTGCAAGTCATAAATAAAAGGGAGATTAGAATATACAAAATGGTTTTTATTAACATGTAGATGTACAAAAAATAAAAAAACCCTCAAGTTTTTCAGTTGTTTTTTCCTGTAAAAAAAGTATCAAATGGTTGTTCTTTAAATTTGTTGTTAAAGATGTTAATCGTTGAAATCACAAAATTCAAATTCAAATTTAAAATTCTTTATTTCGTCAAGAAAATTGCATTTCATTTATCAAACGTCAGTCTGTTATTAATAAAGCATTCTGAACGGAGAAAAAACGGCGAAATAAACTCCGCAGCTATCCTAATTTTTATTTATTTTTTAATATGTCAGTTTGAATAGATCAAACTTCTAGTCTCGCAGAGAAGTATTTAATAGTCGTTTATATTTAAGTGACATTCGAGTTTAAAAAAATGATAACATGTGAAAAAAAGACGCAGGGAGACCGGTCTCCATAAGCAACCCCCATTCACAAGTTGACGCATGTGGTAGCTATCGCCCTCCTCAACCATTTTAAAAAGAAGTGGACGACCCATCACTCGACGCCGCCGCAAGTAAAGAAGACTTTAAGCAAGCATGACATACCCAAAACTATCTATCTTTCCATATAACAACTAAATAATTATACGAAAGTCGACCGTAGTTATCGGTAGGAACATTTAAAAATAAAAATCACAACTTACATTGTGTACTATCGATGGTAGACATAGAGATAGCCTTTTACAATGCACTAATGTGTATAAATTAAACTTTATAGATAAGTCTAACATGCAAACAGGAAAACGTTCGGATGTGTAAAATTAAAGAAATGAGCTAAAAAATTAAAAAATACAAAACAAGCCAGGGCAGTCCATTCTCCACAAGCAGCATCTGATCACAAGTTGACGTATGTGGCAGTCATCAATTTGTATTTAATATTTTTAGTGCAAAACGAATTTACTTCATTCATGGCCAAAAATTATTTCCTTTTGTGATATTTGAATCATTACTGTGATTAATCACTTGTTATGGTCCTATGTCCTCGAGGTGGGGCAGAGGGCGTCCATAGTGCTTCTCCTGTAAGTAATCACGGTAGTAATAAATTAAAAATGTATTCCACTTTATATTATTTGCAGAAAATACTGAAATACTTAAAAGTGGTAAAGCCTTGATAGCACGAATGGCCAGGTCGGGGAAGTACCACACCGTCGCAGAATATCGGCGTTAAGTGGTAGCGCTTTCCTGGCTAACCACGTTTTGTACGGTAAGTGCAGGCATCAAAAAGCCCAACTGCTTTCTCCTTCCTGGATTTTATATATCTCTTCCCCTTATTTCCTTCTTCCTGTCCCATTAAATCCTTCTTCCCCTCCCATTATTCACATTCTTTCCCTAGAGTAAGCAATGCATCTGCAGTTTCCTCGGTGTTGCACATATCTACGAGTAGCGGTGATTATTAACCCTCAAGTGACCCGTTTGTTAATACGATGATGGGCAACCATCTATTCCATAAAAAAATATGTTTCTAATAATAATTGATATAAATAGTTTAAGTAAATACAACCAAAATATATTATGTTTATTATTTAAGATAAGATAAATACAAGCCTACCAAATCTTTTAAATACCCACCTAAATGATTAATTAAAAAAAATATTTGTAACTACATCATCGTTAAAAACTATCGAAAATTTGAAGTATTTTTTGGACATGACGTCTTTTAAAATATCTGTGTAGTAACTTGAACTAGATTATTTGTGTGTCAAATGTATTTCAACCGGATTTTCAATATTTGCTAGGGTTAAGCTGAAGGTCTGAAGTGAATTGTTCTTCTTTATAACTAAAACAGTGTTTAGGAATATTTAAAGCGTCTCTTGAAACATATTTTTTTCACAGCCTATATATATCCCACTGCTGGGCATAGGGCCTCCCCGTTTCTAAAGGAATAGACACCTCACAATGCTTGTCCAAGGTGGACTGACAGGACATCCAGACTTGGAATACCTGTTTGCCATATATATATTTATCGTAAATTAAACCCGCGATCATTGACCCCGGCAGCGGTTACTCTGCCACGGAGCCAATTAGATCATAGTTATAAATAGTATAGATATTAATCGAGAATTTTTTATGAGTGTCGATTATAAATTCTAAGCAGGAAGAATAAACTTGCTATTAGAAAAATGTAAAAATGTTAGTAAAAAGTAACCTCTAAAAATGTTCTCCTTGCCTCACTCAACCACTTAACAGTTGCCACAAAAAAGTATATACGATGACATTTCAAAGAACGAAGGATCAGGCGGAGTGGTATTTACGAAACAAGCGATAATGTTTTAATCACAAAAACTGATTGTCAAACCACTCCTACGCAGAGATTTGTTACTTTGAAGATAATAATCGAAACTTTATATTTAGAGCATTTTTTTATTTATTTAGAGAAATGAAAAAAAAAAGACTGTTTAAGAGAAATAATACTACAAAGGCATTTACATTATTTGTTGTCTTAAATCATATTTAATACCTGATTATTTGTTGTCTTAAATCATATTTAATATTATTAAGGGTATTATTACGTCACTTCTCGTTATCATGGAAAAAT
Organism: Baronia brevicornis; assembly: GCA_031353405.1. Taxonomy (NCBI): domain Eukaryota; kingdom Metazoa; phylum Arthropoda; class Insecta; order Lepidoptera; family Papilionidae; genus Baronia; species Baronia brevicornis. The sequence continues at coordinate 54,766 of JASFAT010004536.1, read as the reverse complement.
TATTTGCTGGCTATACATATATTTCATATAAAAATCAAAACCTGGGTCCAAATTACGATACTATGAGTGTCGATAAATATTGAGTTTATCATAAAATGAATCTAGTATTTTATTCCTTTTTTTTATGAGATAGGAGGGCAAACGAGCAAGCGTGCCGTCTGATGGAAAGCACTTAACGCCGTCCATAGACGACCGCGACACCGGAAGTGTTGAGGGAAGATTGTAACAAACTAGAAGATGATTATTTTTCTGAGAAATGATAATCGCTGGAATGAAAACCTACCTTAACAAATGTAGTGTGAGATGTCCCCTAGCTAGATGGAGCGACGATCCGCGCGTGATGGCTTCCAGAAACTAGAAGATGCCTTAAGTTGAAGATCGGGGTAGCTGACAAGTGTTGGTGCAGCAGTGGACTTCTACGGACTGTTAATGGTGGTAATGACGTTAATGATGTACTACCAACTGATTTTTATATACCTGTATTAACAATTATATTGATACATATCATATTATATAGTAGTTAACCTTCATACCAATTGACGTTGTTTTTGTGCGGGCATCGCATTAGTCTTGCTACGTGGAGCATTAAAGTCTGCATAATTACGATAAGCAAATACAGCGATTTGCTTCAAGTGAAGAATTATGTGACCAGCATGATATGACGCCTTTTAGGGTATTCAGTAGCATTATAATACCGTGCCCGTGTTGTTAAATGTATTTTAAATGGTAAGAAATAAAGTCAGACTTTAAATTTAGATGTTATAATTTAATTGCTGTTTAATTGACTATGAAGGCGTGCTACTATGTAGTTCTTTGTTCTATTTCCATTTTTTATTTAATTTTTATGAGTTTATATTATATTATATACAATTTTTCAAACTGTGAAATAGTTGATGAACATTTATGCATCAATGTTAATTCAGAAATCCAAAAAAATAATATAAAGACAATATAGTCTTAGGTTTTATAATAATAAAACGTAGAAAGTAATAAAATATTAAAAAAACTTGAATAAGTAAACAATAAAATTTACAAAGAATAAGTTGATATTTTTGTTGAGATTTTACAAAGGAGACATTATATGTGATTCTTTCTCTAGTTTATTAATTAAAACGAATTACAATATTTTAAAATATCGATGAAATCGGCAGACGAAATCGTGATAATAAACAATAAGAAGTTCAGTTCTCCTGTAATCGTATCAAAAATATGAGTCAGTCAGTAAAACCAGAATTAGAATGAGAGAGTGCATCTGTATTTGCGCGAAACTTAAATATACATATGTATATATGTAGTTAAAAGTTCTGGAGTTTTCAAAAGCGGTTGCCGTAACCAAATAAGCTATTGTCACGACGAAACTTTAAATTAAAGGCATACGTGATTAATCATAAAAATGGAAAGGCCATTTGCACATGTACTTTTCGAACTGTTTCTTTCCTAACTTCAGTATAATATCTGGTACAATTAATTTATATTCGGGGCGGGGAGATGTGTGCGTATAATTACTAAGATTGCCTCAATTTAGTATTCGTGTAGTCAAAACATTGCGTGATACGAAAGTGCAATTGGACCGAGCTACCGTTGATGCAATAGTTCGATGGGGATGCAATTTACTGATTTTCAATTATCGATGCGGCGTTTTTCCTCGCCGTGGTCGTGCTCTGCCAACCTGTAAAGTAAGATTGCTTCCTCACGATTTCATGCATGACGACTGTTTTATACGCGTCAAACGCAACACAAGATGTAAGGAGTCGCTGGCGGCAATAAACCAAAAGCAGAAGACTGTTGTGACTTGCGAAATTATATTTTGCAGCAGTTAAGCCTCGAATTTGCACGTTTAGGACGTGCAAATTTCGTTCGTCGGCTTAGGAATAATTTAGATTGTATGAATTTTGATTTACAACTGGCTGTCGTGATCAAATATAATATTTCAAATATGTTTTTTAATGATAGATAAACGACCAAGCGGGTCACGTGATGGTAAGGAACCAAAGTCCATACAATACAATAAGGGGACACCCATACGCTGCGCAATGCGTTTTTTCGGGGCGTGGGATGCTTCCAGGATACAAAAAGTTGAAACTGAGGCTGTTCGGGTTTCAATTCCTTGGGGCGACCGCCCCCCGGTCTTAAGTGCCGCTGTTTCCAATGGGCGTCCTTTACCGGCTAGACACCGTCTAAATATGGTGTACCTATTTCTTTGTCCGTCGCAGGTTCGCCCTCACGGGGACCAGGTGGCGACAAAAGTTCTCGTGGGAGCGGGCGTCCCTCGGATGGATGCGCATGCAAACGGGAGGAAATGTAAACCAGTGCATTTTATTTATTAATAACGATGTGAACAATGGAAAGGAAACGATTGCATAGGAGGGAAGGAGGAAATAAAAGAAAGGAATTGGGCCACCAGATCCCAACACTTACCGTTCGGAACACGGGTACTGTGCTGAAAAACAAGACAGTTATAGCAGTGTCAAAAGGTACGTAGACATTAAGTTGAATAACGATATTTTAGGATGGAAATAATTATATATTTACATATATACTAAACAACAAAAATAATATTTTAATTATGCTACTATTATATTTATGATTCACAAAAAATTTGGATGGAATTCTCCTAGTTGAGGAGTTCAAATGGCCGAGATTTGTGCTGACAGGGTAAAAAACTGGCAGTCGATATCATTATACTTTAAGAAGCGCAGCTATTTCGTCGATACAAATGTTTTTATTTTATTTTTATAATAATGTTAACTATGTAGTAATCTACGGTACAGTTGGTATCAATCGCTTAATACAGCCGTAAGTCAATTGCTGTACATTGGACTCTCTCAAAATAGAGGTGCAATGTTAGCTTGACGGTTGGATTAGGTTTTGCAGATTGATTTTTATTAATAAGGTAAGGCTGCTGGTAGTTTATTGGTATTTGCCTCTATAATCGCTTCTTATGACACTCATGGGAATAAATGGGTTGACCCTATTCATTTTTGGCAACGACATACTTGGTGTATTAATTCATAATAATTTTTATGAATGAAAGGGACGAGGAGCGATCCCTAGGATTTTGGCAGCAAATAAGAAAATGGGTATTATCATTATCACCAGTTTTATATCACTAGCCTCCAGGTTATAGGCCTCTCAGAAGTCTTTGCTAGCTGCCCTGTGTAGATCGTCTCTCCATCCAGCCGGGGGCGTTCTACTCTAAATTTGCCGAGACGCGTTCACTTTTCCAGCACTTGTCTACGTTGTCTAGTTATACTCTAGTTAGAATAGACACGCCTGTTTAGTCCATCGTATAGTTTGCATTGTGAAACGATTAAGTATATACCAAAAATAATAGCCGATAATAACACGCGGTTTAAACTTAAGTCATTTCATCTGTAAAATTATTACATACTCGAAAATTCCTTATGAATTTTACTTGTGAATATTAGTAGCGAGGAAAATTAAACAATTATTTGTTTGTTGTTTTATCATGGGATATTTTGAATATAGTTCTACTGTGTGACCTGCACAACATAGTTTAGTATTAATTGTTGCACATAAGGTCTTGTGCGATTTGTTTTGAAATGGCAGTGCCATAATTCGAATACGAAAATGGTCTATTAACTACAAAGTAAGGTGCTAACCACAGGCGACTGTCGCCTGCGTTGTTAGAAGACGTGAAATAAATCATTTGGTAATTTATGGCCAGTTTGACTCAGCCACTTCAATTTATGCGTCGAAAGAAGGAGATGAAGTCATTTGTACCATAACGTGCCAGCGGTACTGGTACGGCGTCCTGGGATCTTTAGGGAGGGATGAAACTCTTTTTAATGAAATTAATTTATTAATACACATAATACTTTTATATTAATTATATAACTTATTCACACTTTTTCAATATTAATTTCTTATGCAAGGAAAGGCGATACGCTATTTGAAAGACGTCAGTCAATCAAATTTTTTGTTTTTATATAAAACAATTTATTTATTTCTATTTAAAAATTATAAATGTAAAAAATTAAAAAGGTTTTATCATATTTCATTAAAAAGTTTTAATACAAAAGTTTTAATACTTAACAATAAATATCTCCAAAACCAAGTATATCTGCTTTGGAATCACCACTAAATCTCAACCTCCCTCGGGATTTGATCTTATTCTACACTCTTGTGATCGTGAAAATCAAGGAAAGGGAAAACATTGTAATTGTGAATACCTCAACTCAGTGCAGTACATTAAATATTTAGGGGTCCTAATAGATAAAAGACTTAGCTGGGCACCACATATCACATTACTGGCGGGAAAAATTAGACGATTAATAACAGTATTTAAAAATTTGCGTGAAATTGATAATATAAAACTCAGCATCAAAATATATAAAGCCCTATGCCAATCCCTCCTTACGTACTGCATTGTGGCGTGGGGAGGAGCTGCTTCAACCCATATGCTTGAATTAGAGAGAGCACAAAGGGCAATTATAAAAGTAATGCTACACAAGCCTTACCGATACCCCACAGATGAATTGTATAAGCAAACAAAACTTTACACAGTCAGACAGCTATATATACAATCATGCGTGGTGAAATATCATAAGGAAGTCACCTTGCACGCATCAATTCCATCAAGGAGATGTATTATTTATCCTTTGCCCACAACTAAAACTAGCTTTGCCCAACGACAATATAATTATTTGGCTCCGTTTATTTATACTAAATTAAATCGCATAGAGAAGACTAATAATCTAAATATCAATTCAATAAAAAAACTCATAAACAAATGGCTATCCAACCTAGCATATAATTCTACAGAATTAATATTAAATAAACATTAGCTTAGTAGGACAAAATAAAATAAAATAAATTCAGAAATATCACAATATATTATCACATGTAAAAAAAAATCTTTTTGGTTTGTATAACTTAATAAAGTTTTTTTTTTAAATTTTAAATTTGCATAGTTATATTAAGTATAGCAAGAAAATAATATATGTAACTCATAAATATGTCACAGAAGGGAACCGTCTGCCGTAGTACAGGGTTCGCCCTAGTTCGGCAGACGGGGAAACAAAAATTGTAAACTTATCAATGAACAATAAATATATATTATTATTATTATTATTATATTATTAGTGATACATTTATCAATGTATCACTACAGTACAGTGGTTCTATTTTTAGAAACTCTATTGAGGATCTGAAAATAGAATTCTTAATTAGAAAGATTTATTGATATTTTAATTCTATAAAGATTCTCTATTTTCAACAGGCTACTTTTGTGTATAAACTTGTCTTAAATTCGGAGGAATTGTCTTAGTAGTCGTATTAGGACTTATATTGGGGCGACTAAGTAGTTTCTTAGCATGTATATGGTTTATATTTTTGAATACTGAAAATATTACTTACTTTTTGGGACAAACAAAATTTTTAACTGTTTTGTACTTAGGGTAAACAAGTGAGCTAAACAGTGAAATATTTGGGGAGTTTAATATTCTACATACGAGTAGTAAACAAAGAACTGAAATAAAATAACTGATGAAATAGAACTAGGCCGGACATGTCAGTCACGTATCGTATGACTTGTGCGGCAAGCTTCTATGGAGTGGATTCCATAAAATTCTGTAGGATGACGCGTTAGGCTCAGAGAGATATTATATGACAGGACACCTTTTGTACTATTGTACAACAGTTTAGAACCATAAGGAGTGTAAAGGGTGAGGTACATTTCAGGGACATTTAATGCTAATTTAATAATATTTTATTCTATGGGCGGCGTTGACTGCTTTTCATCGTTTGCGATCCTATCCCATAAAAAAAAAATAACGACGTTATTTAATTTTCATTTTTTAATTAAATTGAACTCTTTATTTTACTAAAAAAATTGCATTTTATTTGTAAAATGTCAGTTTCATATGGAAACTTTTATGAACAGAAAAAGAAGTTGCGTATGTATTCTTCTTATTTGTGACAGCACGCATTTGTATAGTGTAGGTTTCTTATATATATATACGACGACCGATTGGCTCAGTGTGGATTTATAAATGTTTATTCTGAGTCTGGTAACCCCCCAGTCCGCATTTCCTTTCCTGCCCATCCTTTCTTCTCTATCCTTTCCCTTCCTCTCCGCCAATCCACGGTCTGCCGTGCCAATGGATGCGTGGCTAGGTGCGAGCCTAGTCGCAAGCGTGCCGATCGTCCCGGGGTCGGGCTCCCCCGGGGACTATGGTGCCTTACCTCAGCATGCAGGGCTCTGCTGGGGCTGACCTCCATCCTCCGTTGCGGCTCGTGGGATTCACTAAGACGAATTTAATATACCTAATTTGTCGAAAAATGACGGTGACGTGGTTCGCCACCCGTCACGTCCTGATTCTCACGAGGGCGAAAAGCGACCAATGACGAGCCGTTTCGCTGCGATGAACGGCAGCGGATGGAGCTTTGTGGTTTCTGCCAACCCCTATATATATATATATATATATTATAGCTATATATATATATATATATATATTATAGCTATATATATATATATATATATATATATATATATATATATATATATATATAATACGTTGGTATTTGTTATGTTACGTACTTGTATACGACTATTATTATTATATTAATTAATTCAATTAAAAGTCGTCTACAACAACGAAACAAATAGCTATGTTAAACAGGAAAATCAGAAAATATCCAGTTGTCATAAAAAATGTACTGGTATTCAAAATTATTGACTTAAATGTCAAGCATTGTTAATATCAAGGCGTCTTAAGAAAAGTTACATAGTTAACTGTGATTACGTCCTGTGGCAAGATTGATTGGACTTCAATAATTCTTTTTTTTAATATGAATGGTTATGTATCGGCTGTTTTATATTTTTTATTTATTCACATATTATACATAATCTACAGCACCGATTATCATCAAGGCATTACAGCCATGGGTGGGCCTTAGCCTGGTTCATTATTTTTTTCCAATCGAATGTTATTTTGGCTTTTCCAGACTACCCTAACGCCTACTAATGCAATGCAATGCAAACCAGATGGTCGTAGAAGTCGCGGAAGGCTTAAGCTCAGATGGCTAGATGGAGTCGAGGACAACATAAAGGCAATCGATGTGACGAGCTGGAGAGAAAAAGCTACAGCACTTAGACAACATTATAAAAAATATTTAATGTACATATTATACATGCATTCTTTGAATGGTTGCAATAGTACGAAATGTTATTCATTATAATCCAGTGGTTGACAAATTGCCGTGTTTTTTCCGACTTATGGGACCATTTCTTCCCGTAAGTGACGTACGCGGTGACTATGTCATCAGATATCAGTAGATACGCAATAGGTAGCAGCTTTACCCCTGATTCATAAAAGTCCATCTGCAATCCTCAATCCAGCTACCAAATGTTGGGATCACTGCAACACCTTTCATAAATAAAGAAGGCTAATGTCCAACAATGAGGCGCTGTATTGAAAATAATACTAACTGACAAATGATATTCCTGTATTGGTTTGCTTATCAATTGTTATTCCACCCATGTACAAAAGCAAAGCAGTTGTCACACAGAAAACACGAAAGTCTCTTACTTAGTCCAATAAGCATTTGTGTACACTCATAATGCCCTGATTTGTTCTGCAACGATTGAACGAGCTTTTGATCTTTGAGATACCATCATTATCCAGTAGCGAGAGCCCCCTATTTTCTCCGCACAGACCGATCGTAATGGCTGACTTTTGATTACCAAACTATCTTATTACTGAAGTCATTGCTTGTGCAGTATTTCTAATTTGCTGTGGTTACATCGATTTTTATTCTGACCTTATCATATTTTTGTAATACATTTATACGTAACTTCTATTACCTTTGTATCAATATGTAGGTAATAAATGAAAAATAAGTATTATAGTTATTTTCCAGTAATGTGGTCATAGACTTCAATAGTATCGTTTGTTTTAAAGTTTCAGTTAATAAACTATTAGAATACATTATATTATTTATATAGTTAAGTATATATACTCTTAAAATAATATATATATATATATATATATATATATATATATATATATATATATATATATTATATATTATATTATAAAATTGATACCATATAGTTATATATGGTATCAATTTAATAATGGATACTATTGTTGTTGATATTGTGTACCTAATGATATTCATTTTCTGTATGTGACGTTTAAATTTAACGAAATAGGGAAAAATTTAATAGATGTATTTAAAACAATTTTCATATATGATACATCAGGGTATACATGAAATAAATTTAAATTGGTATAAGGACACTCATGCTATAATGTATACAGTATTCATCGATACTTATTTATGCCATTTTCTAGTAAAAGTATATCTATATAATCAAATAGTAGCTGAACAGTTTTCCAATTATGTTAAAGGGCAGAAACTATGGGGAAATCTCGAACTCATTAAATAATGTTTATTCTTGGTAGAAACTCTTAAAATAAATTAATTAAATTGTAAAAATTTGAATGAAACAAAATTTCATTGTCCCAATTTATATTTCATAATATTTGTATGCACATCTAGTGATAATATCTTCATAAGCAATTGTTAATGTTATGGATAGTTTTTCTTATGTCACATTTATAGATTTTCTTTTTTATGTACGTTTGTATAGTACAATTATCGAATCGAACCACTACCAAACAGGAATATGTACAATGAAATCTAATAAACTGTTTTAAAATATTTTTAAAGTATAAAGTAATAAAATATACATAAATATACATATATATAAATACAGATGGAAAAAAAGTAATAAAAATAAGTGGAATGATATGTAAACTTTTTAAATGTTAATTTTTTAAAAAGAAAATTATACTAAAAAGTATATTAAAATTAAAGTATTTTAGTTTTACGGCCTAATTAGTGCCTTCAGCCTATACTTTCTTAGGTTGCGGAAGCTTGAATATTGACAGTCCGTATGCTCTACAAGCGGAAGTATGCTCTAGAAGGCTATGCTTGAAGATTCTTTCGTGAATATGATTCGAAATAAAAAAATATTTGAGGTGAAGAAGAAATAGAGAACTAAAATGACCCTAGTAAAAATGGATTGTCCACATATGGCTAGCCCGCGGGCTTTCAGCCCACGGGCCCTGAATACGATAAAGCTGTTAAAGCCAATAGGCTACCAGCATTAACATCTTCGAATCAATCACATATGGCGGAGAACTGCCATCCGTTAAAGCATTTTTATCATCCATATCAATAAATATTTTCTCATATTTATTTAGAATAATAATTATTATTTTATGCAAAAATAGTGCATTATTTAGCAATACAATAATGGACATTAATTTACCAAAACATAGTTGTAGAAATCAATGGTGGTGACCATCACTTATGTCAATTAAGCCCCTGAGATATGCTCATATAAGATTGTTATACAACAAAACATCAATCTTATATATATATATATATATATATATATACATATATATATATATATATATATATATATATATATATGTATATATATATATATATATATGTATATATATATATATATATATATATATATATATATATATATATATATATATATATATATTGATGATCTTATCTTTATTTTGATGATCATATTTGGTTTATCAAATCTGGACTATATGTATTGTATATTTTATTGGAAATGGTCTGGCCTAGTCAGTATTAATTCGAAATAGTATTTTATATATTTATCTTTGTAAATTAGTAATTAGAAAAGTAATCTAGACTGATTTTTTTAATTAATGACATAATTAATGTCATTTGTGATGATTTCAACAATTAAGTTTTGAATTCTAATAAGAGATTATTTTTATACTTTTCGGTCGAGGGTATTTTCTTGCTTTGTGTTGATAATTGTCTGTATACACGATTGATGATAATTATTTCTGATAAGAAGAATTATGATAAGTAGGTCATTTCCATTATTTCGATTTCAATATTACACATTGTGCAGTTTGTGCTTAATAAGGTTTATTAGAGTTGTACACACTCTGACACACAGCTTTTATAACCGAAGCGGCGTCTCACCTGTCTCTAATAAAATATGTTGCGTGATATTATTTCAGTTTTCAAACGTAACCAGTGGTTGGGAAATGTTTTATCTTTTATATCAAACTCATTTCGCATTCGATCCGTAACGCGGCAAACGCGTGTGCCGTTTTTAATACAAAAGTTTGTAATCGCCTTGATTCTTGTAAATCTTTTGGCCATTTAAGTGTATGTATAACGCTTACCTGTAAGCATGATCTGCATTTCTGTAAGGTGTGAAGAAACAATATTTCAACATATATTTTAAAAGCTATAATAGTTGTCATGAAAGCACGAATGGTCCTGCTCGACTGGGGAAGTATGTACCACACCCTTATAGAATAGTGGCTTGTGCTATTTATCTATTCCATTAAAAGATTGTTCGTGAGCCATGATTTAGTTTGTATTTAAATTAATAATAGTTTTGTTTTTTGTGCAATAAACTGCATTATCCCGTGATCAAAAGTGCTAAAGAGGTTTTTTTACTAAATTTGTCTTATCAAACGCTTCACTGTACATTTTGTTTTGTATTTGGATTCGAAATTATTAACTCATTATGAAAAACACAGTTAAGATTATTTTTGGGAGATATTTAAACAATTTAAACAAGTCAAATTTAAAGTATTTTATTATACTGCAGAACCATGGTCACCGAATATCTATCGGAATAGCTATCCGACTTTGTTAATTGAATTGGTAAAGTTTTGCGGAAAACTAACAACTGTTGGAGTAGACTAGTGTTGGATTGGAGACCACATCTGGCGGTAATTGGATATGTGAAGCAGAAATTCTTCCTGCTGTAGGGTGTTGATGATGATGACATTCTATCTCAAAGATTGTGATTATACGAAGATGGTGAAATTAAGGTTTATAAAATTCTATGAAGCCCTTGTCGATTGGTAGATGATCTCATTATTGGAGTCGTATAAGGCGATACTATGTACGAGTACGCATCAAGTCCGCTTACCCGTGTCAGTACGTAAACTGCGTCTATTAACGGTAAAACCACTGCCATATATAACAGTAAATAAGTCGCGAAAGGTAAAATAAATTAAATTTTAATTAGTATCGTCCAGAATCGGAACGAAAAGCAAATTACCGTATACTTATCTCGAGATTTACTTCTAATAAATGTTTACGTTTTTTAGAAAATTGAATGAAATAACATTGATTTTGAAATGTTCTTAAAATTACTATTATATTAAATATAATAATATATTAGATATAACTACAAAAAATATTTCTGATATAATACAATTTTATTTAACGAAATAATTTATATTATTATATGTTTCTATTTCACGGGTATATAATATGAAATGTGTTTAGGAAATACCATAATTTTTTATACAAATAATCGTAACAAAAGCTTTAATTTTTTAAATTAATTTTTAATGAGTCGATTTTTTTTACGTCGGTATAATAAAATAAATATTGTATCAGCCTCATCATTAACAATAGAGTATAGCATTCCACCACTCCGAACGGCTTCTATGTAATTGAGAGGATTTCTTCTAGTCGGCATGTTGACCATGTAGAATGGCTAAGCTACTATCTGTCACTAGTCTGTGATAATCTATTGCGCCGTTTATTTCCTTTTTTGACGAACAGCGCTCGGAGCTCGATTTTTAAGAGACTGATGAATGACAAATTAAATGTAAATTCTTATGTCGAGGAAATAAAGAATTTTTTATTTGCAATTTAGATTGCTAGTAATAATTTTAGTAATAATAAAATAATTTTATTTTTCGCTATTATTGTGAACATTAATAACATGTGTACTGGCAACTTTATTTATTTCAGTACAATTATTCTTAAAATATCATTTATGTTCCTGTTTAATTCTGAAATAATATAATCGCAATGTAAACCTTACCTTAACGGTAGTTTTTAAATCTGTAGGCAAGTTATTAAATCTGATTATTAACCAAATAAGTAGATCACATACACAATGACATTGAGCATTTTACAACAGTTAATATAATAAAAAAGTAATAATGATATAAGATATAAAAAAGTAAACATCGCACTTAAAACTTCCTTTAAAAGTCACCCTTTTGTCAGTGTGGTGATGGTCAAATTTAAAATGTGTGTTTTGAGTTCTAACCATGTTCACGCATGGGGTTGCGGCTACTTCGGTTGATGGTTACCATTAGTTATCTATACGATTAATATTCTCTTTTCCTCTGTCATTAATGTAAAGAGATAAAAGCCTATTAATTTATATACACGGATGTTTGTGCAACTTGCCATTCAATTCTGAGAAATGTTCTAACAGAAAAATTTTATCTTCTTTAAAAATTTCTAATTCAAATTGTTTATTTATTACAAATAATGCCTGCTATTAACGTTTGTGTTAAGTTAACGTTTGTCCACCATCAACTTTTCGGTAAGTGAGAGTAGAATGTGATTTGCTTATGACATGCCTGTGAATTACTTATGTTCAAATTTAAGAGCTCGAATATTTCCAATTTGAGATACCAAGTATTTTATTTAATATATAGGAAAAATTATGAATAATTTGTTTTGATGTACATATTTTAATTTATGTTATTATAATTAAAATTTTTATGTTATCATCATTTTTAAATGGTAAGTATCAAAGCCGTCTTCATGTTGTTTTTCGAATTTTCTGAGAATATATTAAAAAAATTTCTTCAAATTTCAAAATTATGAATTTATCTTTAAGTCTGAGTGTGACTAATGACAAAAAAATCGAGTCTGAAAAGCACATTCACCGAATAAAAATTATTACAATTAAATTGATGATTAATGTTTCGAATTCATTCACATGATTGTTTCCTAATCTTAGATCAATTAATGTCAAATAAAGTATTTATACATAGCTCTTTCAGTCTTTACTGTTGCTTAAACTACGCGAAGGAGCCATATCCGACAGCCATGCAAAGTAGTGGGTGGAGTGGTGGTTGTCACGGTTACAAGCAAACTGCAGCCAAATAAATGGCCAAGCATTAAATGGGAGGTCTAAATTTGACAGCCATTATGTCTTGGCATAACATTATCATACAATGGGTGTCCGTCATAGCATTGTTGTGATGAAGTTTTGTTGCCAGTGGCGATAAAACTATTGCCATATTAAATAATAGATTACATATTAAAAAATATGAATATGTGTATGGAACAGAACTAGATAAATTTTACAAATTAAAAAAAGAGACTAGTAAGAAATATTTGAAAATTTTTTACAGACCACATTTGTCTTATTGTCGAGCACGAGTATTCCTTTGGGGCGTTCACCCATCACACCTAAGGAGAATTGGCGGTGCTTCACTAATTCTCCTCAGACTATTCCGAGTATTCAGGCACCCAGACTTAGATTGTAGCCCATCCATATTTATACCAATGCAGGATTTGAACCCGCGACCATTGATTCCGTAAGTGTTTGAACAGAAATAGGTTTAATGGAGGTCAGATGACAATTAGGAAAATGTTTAAGGTACTTGAGTTCATTATTATTACTATATAAAATTATATTAGAATGATAGGGGCGGTATAACAAAAATGTATACATAAGTTCATCCTACATCAGTATAAAATGAAATGAAATATACTTTTATTCTTTATAATAATAATAAAATATAGGTCTACCATATTACTACATACAGCGTATTTTATTTTAATATTTTATTTAACTTATAAACCTTTTACCTGTTTGTTTGTATATAAAATTATTTTTATTTTTTATTTATATTTTTATACTATAAATTATATGTCATCGTTCAAATTGGAGTCTATGTTGTTGTGTTTTCGTTTACTATGAAGTTTAATAGTTTTTCAGCTTTCTGTTTTTAAATTTTGTTTGGTATTTATAGAGGTTCTCATCGTTTTATTGCTCAGTCAGTAGCCATTTTATTTTGATAGATCTGTTTACGTCTGTGACATTGAATCTGTAACATAACGCGTGCTCATTAATGCGAAGGCTGCAGTCACATCTCGAGAACTCAATCTTATTTATACAATTTAAGAGCAGAGTCTGATAAATAGCTTATTGAAAGTAATCTTGATGGTATTTGGCCGTGGCTTTTCTATTTTTGTATATCGATTGCGACACCTCCATTGAAAAGAAGATCAGATATATTTGGTATGTCTGATATGAACGAGTAAATTGTTTGTATGTCTAATACTTCTAATAGGTATATATTAAATATAATTTATGAGACTTCCTTCCTACTTTTGATTAATAGTTTAGAATACTAGTTTGTTTGCTTAAATCTTTCACGATGTAATAAATGCACAAAATAATAATAAGATATTATTATATCGTATCACAACCTGATGTATTAATAATATAATTTAGAGATCAACCCACAAGCTGGTTGCTGAGGCCGACTGTACTTCTTGCGCGTTACATAAAAGGCTTCAATTGAATTATCTCGGCCTACAAAAATCTGTTTCTTAAAATTGCACCATAAATTACTTGTGCACTGATGTCAACGCCAGGTCAAATACTTAAGAAACAGAATTAATTGTGATTAATAATACAGCCATGTGTTTTGACGTATAACCACTGTAAGGTGATCTACGTGAGATACTTTTTGGTGTTATTGTATTCTTGTTTATTTCGTATGTCGTGTGGGATAAAGGTCACCTTTGATTGGGCGTGAAATAAAATTTGAGAAGCTATCATTGAGATATAAAGTCGTAGTGGGAGGTCGACAATTTTTGTAGGCTTTAGTGTCATGAAGTCTTTGTTGATATAAATACTCATATGGCTCAGTTTCAGAAAAAGGTTACTCATAATTTTAGAATAATTTTATTTATACATTTAAATAACAATGCAATGTGTGTGTGTGTGTGTGTGTGTGTGTGTGTGTGTGTGTGTGTGTGTGTGTCAAACGAATGAAATCAAATGAAATCAAACGAATTCATCATCGTTATCATAAGCACCCATTGCACTGCGGGCTTTTAGCCCGATTATCGACAACACGCATCCAGTCTATGCCTGTCACCTTGCTCAGATCATCGCTGCATCTCAACTCTACTACTTGTAAAATCTCTGTAAATCAAAAGACTCTATTATTTTATGTAACTGTTTGATTGGCCTAGTCTATACAGCTGTTGCACCAATTTTGGAGAATTTTTTTAGAGAATAAGGAGGACATTATAAAAAACGTTAATTATAGGGCATTGAAAGTACAGTTTCGATTTCAAATCCTAATCGAAACAATAAGTGAGCATATTATGTATAAGCATGGCGGGTTAATGTCCATTCCCCCTAGAAATAGAAAAATTCTGTGCCCCGTGGGACTCACACACGCACACACACACACACACACACACACACACACACACACACACACATATATATATATATATATATATATATATATATATATATATATATATATACAGAAGAACCAAAGAATAAAAAACAAAAATCAAACTCTGGAGAACTCAGAGTCACCGACATTGCTCTTCAAGTTAGCACACTGAAGTGGCAATGGGCTGGACACGTTTGTCGGAGAACCGACAATCGTTGGGGTAGACGAGTGCTGGAGTGGAGACCGCGACTCGGCAAACGTAGTGTGGGACGCCCTCCTGCTAGATGGAGCGACGATCTGCGCAAGGCGGCTGGCAGAGACTGGATGCGTGTAAAAAAAAATCGGGCTAGGTGGCGCGCCTTGGGTGAGGCCTATGTCCAGCAGTGGACTGCCGCGGGCTGATATTGGATATATATATATATATATATATATATATATATATATATATATATATATATATATATATACATGTGTGTGTGTGTTTATATAAACTAAATTTAAAACATCTAACTGACTTTCTCGCCGATTTCTAGAATTATAAACTATTTTTAAATAAAGGTATTTTTTTACCTAATAGGTTACTCTATCAATTTTGAAACATCTCTAACTTGAAATCAAGACAATGAAATATGAGCACCTAAGTCTAAATTGAAAATTTGTATAATTTTATTTGAAATGTTAAGTAATGATGAAAATTGAAATTAATTGTTCTTTCAACAGAGTGACTGCCAGACTATTATGTTTCTATCACCTTATGACTGGCATTATGTTAAAAGAGGTTTTTAAGTTTGTCTTAATAATTTGTGATGTTATTCACAAATTGTATGTCTGATGAAGGAAAGTAATTGTGAGTAATTTTAATAGTTGTTTTCATTGGTTTAAGTAATAAGAGTGAAACAAAAAGGTTTGAAATTTGCATAGCATTTGTTAACATGATTATAAAAAATAATGTTTTAAATAACTTTAAAACAAAAATTGTTATTTAATAATATTTACATGTAAAAATGTTATCATATAAAATCTGAAAGTGTCTCTTAACGCCTACTTTATTATTTTATACACGTCGGTTTCTTCAACTTCATTCAATAGCATACACGCATTTCTTAACAATTTGGCAGCCGGCTTCAAAAAGTGTGATTATAGTATATAGTATGGTGGCTTAACATAGATTTGGCAAATATGTATATATTGAACAATAAATAAGTGCATGCCTCCATGGCACTTACGCCTCCTGATGCCAAGGACCTTCAAATTAATACAAATACAGGTTTAATTAGGTTATGCTTTTATGCTAAATATTATTTCATTTTAAAATATGATTTACGCGTAAACTACTATTTAAACAAATTGATAAAAATGTAGTGAATTACTTAAAAATAAAGACAATCTTTAGGACAATCCTCACTTTGCGATGATTTTTTAAATTATCCTTTTGTGTGTTCAATACGTTATACTATTAAAACTGAATGATATTTTTTCGAACTAAAGTCACCGACATATCCTTTCGAATTAGCAAACTGAAGTGGCAATGGGCTGGTCACGTTTGTCAGAGATCCGACAATCGTTGGAGCAAATGAGTGCTGGAGTGGAGACCGCGTCTCGGTAAACGTAGTGTGGGTGGTGGTGCGACGATCCGTGCAGGGCGGCTGGCAGAAACTGAATACGTGAAGCCGAAGATCGGGCTAGATGGCGCTTCATGGGGGAGGTCTTTGTCCAGCAATGGACTGCCGCAGGCTGTTGATATTTTTTTCGGAGTAGACATTGATTTCTCAAGAGCAAATTTACGAGGGATAGGCTAACTTTCCTTGTTTATTCATCAGCGTATGCCGAAATCCTAGAAAGCATTCGTGTTATTCTTATTACCAATGAAGGTAGTCGAATCATTGGGGGTATATTATACACATTTTTACAGTAGATTGACGGAATATAAGGTTTTTCAACCAGTACATATCACTATATAATTTCTGGAGTAAAATATTACTGCTAGTAGCCGCTAGTAGAAGTGCTATTGGAAAAATTGCTTTAGGTTTTTTCAAGATTAGACAGGCAGGCAAAAAAGAGTAGTAATTTCGAGATTACAGTCAGATAATGTTTAATTTTGGTACATTAACATAAAACATTAAATATTACATTACACACACATCTGCTAAAAATAAAGGTAAATGTTATCTTTGGTACAAATTTTATGATTTTTATTATGGATTCTTTACTCGTCCGTATCCTCAATAGAACAATCGGTACGTTATGTGATATGTGATGGGAGTCGCAAGCTATTGACAGTAAGGTACGGAGTGTGGAGAACGAAGACGATGATAGTAACTCAACGACGAAAGCTGCTCCTTAGTCTTGGAACCTATTGAAACGATAAAAGATGCATCACGAAAACATAAGAAGGGCTAGTGTCGATTCAAGAGCCTCCAGGTGAGGTCTCTCATTATATGTATATTATTACACTGAATCGTGTTGAAGAGCGCTATACTTTGACATTTCAAGGTCAAAATTGTATATGAATCAATAGTTGCTCAACAAGGTTCAATTTGATTCCTTTTCAAAATTAAAGTCAGTCTATCGATATCTGTGTTTCAAATTAAGTTTAAAAATGAATTTCAATTTAATTTAACCTTGCTATGTAATTTGTTGCTATTTATTTATTGTATTAGTTCATTTTGATTTAATTTTAAATAATAATGTTGATATGAAAAACAATAAAATTGTTTTTCTTATCATCACTAGTCTGATATAGCATGCCATCTGATCAATGTTCGATTACACGTATCCAGTTCCTGGCGCTTTCGGAGATCGTCGCTCCACTTGGTAATGGGACGTTCCATACGACGTTTTTCTAAGACGCGTTCTCACTCGGTTACCGAATTTCCGACAAATGTGCCAAGCCCATTGCTGCTTCACTTTGTTAAGTCGGAAAGCTACGTCACTTAATTTTTTTCTATAAGACACTTCTACTGCAATTATATAACCTTATACTAACAGAAAGAAACTGAGAGGCGGCTGGCATAAAATGGATTGGTGTTACCGAAGTTCGGACTAGACGGCGCCCCTTTGGTGCAGATTTATGTCCAACAGTGAACTGCCGTAGGCTGATGGTGAGGACGATGATGATAGTAAAACAGGTGGTAAGGAATTCAACTATGATAATAAATGGATCAAATGAATGATTTTTAATGATAATGGTTTAAATGATAGGTAATTTAAATGCTCGTAAGAGGTGTTAATTATAAATCAAGGTAACAATTGAATATAATCTGATCTGTAATCCTATCCCCAAATACAACAATGAATAAAGAAATTAAAATGATACTTCACCTCTTATGACAGACAGGGAGGGCCGTTGCGTAATCTTAGCATTCGCAGTTTGATTGACGTGGTGTATATTTTGACAATTCAATCCTTTTGAATATTTAATCGACACATTTAAAAAATAGATGCACGTTTAATTTAGTGCTATCTTTGAAATCAGATTTAAAACATTCATACAATACTATAAAAGTAAAATGTTGCATACATTTTACTATTATATTATAGTATTGTACCGCATTACTTGTTTGCTTTTTGTAGGCTATTAATTAATTATTATTATTATTATATATTTACGCAGTGGTTGGCAGAGACCACAGAGCTCCATGCGCTGCCATTCATCGCAGCGAAACGGCTCTTCATTGGTCGCTTTCCGCCCTCGTGAAAATCAGGACATGACGGGTGCCGAAGCACGTCGCCGTCATTTTCAACAAATTAGGTATATTAAATTCGTCTTAGTGAATTCCATGAGCCGCAAGGGAGGATGGAGGTCAGCCCCAGCAGTGTTCTGCATGCTGAGGTAAGGCACCATAGTACCCGGGGGAGCCCGATCCCGGGACGATCGTCACGCTTGCGACTAGCCTAGACTCGCCCCTAGCCATGCATACATTGGCACGGCAGACCGTGGATGGGCGGAGAGGAAGGGGAAGGATAGAGAAGCAAGGAAGGGGCAGGAAAGAAAATGCGGATTGGGGGTTACCAAACTCGGAATAAACATTTATAAATCCATATACATATTTATTCCGATGCGGGAATCGAACCCGCGACCAATGACTCCGCGGG
The DNA here is from genome assembly GCA_031353405.1 of Baronia brevicornis. Lineage (NCBI taxonomy): Eukaryota > Metazoa > Arthropoda > Insecta > Lepidoptera > Papilionidae > Baronia > Baronia brevicornis. The sequence continues at coordinate 35,372 of JASFAT010004536.1, read as the reverse complement.
CGGAGGGCCCCGCCACTGAGCCAATCGGTCGTCTGATCATCCAATAATTAATTATTGGATGATACAAACGATGTAATAGTAAAATATTCGCTTTCTAAATTAAACGCCGTCGATACTTGCATAGAGATACCTTCATCTCTTTGCGAGTATCGACGGTGTCCGGGAGAACCTGCGAGGCGTAACTTCCCTCGCAGGTTCTCTCGAGTAAGGAATTACCCCTAGTCATCAAGTTGAGTGGACTGGTTCTTCATCTTCATTTACTTCATCTCTAACTTGCATTCTGCCCATAAGCATCCCGTGATCATCAGATGCATCAGAGGATCACTTGTTGTCGGACGGAATGTGTGAAGGTGAGTTTGACGGTTAGGACTACAAGATCTAAATGCGCCTCCATTCATCTCCTTTTATATTTAACGATTAGTAATTTAATAAAACATTATATGAAATAAAAACGTATGAATAAATACCATCATCAATATAATCAAATCATTCCACTGTTGGACATTAGTCTTCCTCGGAGGTCAATACAGTCTTTCTATTAGTCTTTGCTCTCATATTCACCTAGTAGGACATTCACGGGAAGAATTATTGTGGGTTTATGCTATACCGTGAATCACATATATTAAATAGTGTATACCAAAGAAACTCCTTATCGTTAAAGTTATCCATATTAATACATAATTTTAATACTAAAGACTTGAAATTAATCAACGCGTTACAATACTCAAAAGCATTAATTGCTTTGAATCAAGTTATGAAAATCTTTAAAATATTTTAAAGTATTCTCAGTTAAAGAAGCTGGCACTTATAATAGCAGCCATTAAATAAAAAATAAATTTACACGACTATACATAATTTAAGCCTTTATGAATAATAAATCAAATAACAAAACTATATGTCGCAGATCAAGGCTCTACTCAGAGAGGTTATTGAACTCAAAGTATAATTATTGCTACTGTCAGTTAGCTTTGTGGTTTAAATTAACACTGGGAAGAGTGTGAACGTATAGATATTGACATAAATAGATCTATAAGTAAATATTAGTAAGAATAATAGTCTTTTTTTGACCAATTTGCTGAGTAGCGGGGTTCCCGTCTACACAGTCAATGGTCCCGAGTTTGATTTCCGCATCGGTATAAATATATGTATGTATGGCCTACAGATATTTATTCCGAGTCTGCTTATCCTACCAGCAGCAATGAAGATCACTTCGGTTTTGGGGCAATTAGTAAGTAAATAAGTTAAACGTTATTTTTTTAATATTTTTACAAACTGTCCATTACGACGGGAAGGTATTGACTTTTTATTCTAATCTCCCATTTATATTCGCTATTATCACTATTATATTCATTAAATTTAAACACGAATGTAGTCGTTTTCGAAATACGTTTAAAAAAACGTATTCTATTAATGTTTTTAACAAGAAGTCCATAATAAACACTAATAAAAACATTTACATATGTGTTTCATTGTTTATCCTCTGTTGAATGCAATCGTATGAATAACGATAATAGAAGTGTACTTATACATGTTATAACTACTTTAGGAAAAAAACTGACTTCAAGAGACTAGATTAAGATGCTACTCCAAGGTTATTCTTTTACAAAATAACACAAATTTAATGGCTTTATAATTATTAAAAAATATCAAAAATGACCATGAGTTTCTTGTTTGTTCCTCTTATTGTAAGGTTTTTATACAATAGTTGGTCGTTTGTAACAAGAAATATACGTTTGAGAATGACTTGTGACACGTGTCTAATAATGTAATTATTTTATTAAGATAGTAATGAAATCATGGAGGTAAACCTCCTTAAGAAATATAACTAACATTGCTTTTCTGTTTATGTCATGAACTACGTTGAAATAAATTAAGGCAATTATAAAGCGTGAGATTTTTTTAAGCAACAATAGCGTCACTAGCCTATTTCTTGTACTGCTCTTAACACATCTTTTATGGTCGCGTTGTATACAATTATTTACGATTCCAAATAAAATCTTTGGAATACTTCGTAATCGTGGCACGTTTAAGAAGTGTTATTTTATTTGATAGTTTATTGATGTTTATAAACGTAACGAATTTATAAAGGTTTTTAATTGCAAATTGTTGAGCTTACATTTTGTTCGCTGTAATCATAATAGTGACTTTGACTGTGACTATATATATTCTCAATTTACAAGGTGTGGAAAGACAATTGCCAAATTATATACATATGTACATATGTCTCCCTTCTAGACGTAGGCCTATGTTTAAGGGGTTGTAGAGATAATCAATCACACCTGAGAGCATTATTCACAACGTCTATATAATATATTTTTTCCGTCATAACAATTTTCGTAAATTCCAAAATAGATCAAGGGAATGATCAAGAGTTAAGCAATAATGAAACAAATTCAACTTATTATTTTATACAGATGACAACAGGGAACAAACCATTAGTCCGTGCGGTTTTGTTCGTCTTCACTAGCGCCTGAACACTAGCGTTGAAGTTGTACTCAAACTATTTCAAAAGTCAACAACTTCCAAAGTTTCATCCCCACCATCTGGATGAGTGGCGATCCAGTACGCTGCGCTTCTCCCGAAACTTCTTTCCACGCACCACCACTCTGTGGAACTAGTTACCTTCAGCGATATTTCCTTACCGATATGATATTGGCACCTTCAAAAAACAAGCCTACACATACCTTAAAGGCTGGCAATGCTTCCGTAATCCCTGTGTTGTCACAGATGTCTATGAGCGGCGTTTATTGCTTTCCATCAGGCGACACGGTTACTCGCTAACTCCTGTCCCATCAAAAAAATTACCTCATTTTATTTATTTTCTTCTTAAATCCGTAAAAATGATTCTTTACCAAATTAATTGATTCTTTACTTGATCAATGTTTAGTGTGGGCTTCCATGAGCACGGATTGTTTCGAAAACAATCATTTAATTCCGCACCCAACGAACATTGACGATCTGTCTCGGTATTGGTAATTAATACACACTTTTTTTTCACAGCCCATATATGTCCCACTGTTGAGCACGACCAATTTCTGGAAGAACGGACGTTAACCCGTCACGCTTGTCCAGTGCGGATTGGTGGAGTTACTAAACTCGGAATAAATATCTGAAGGCCATACATATATTAAATCCGATGCTGGGATCGAATTCGCGAACATTGACTCCGTGGGCGGGGGGCTCCGCCATTGAGCCAAGCCATCGGTCAATACACACTTGCAGAACCATAAATTAATATGCTTGACAAAAATCCCATAGTGGGTTATAGCAGCTGTTTTGCACTAATATACCGCACATTATAAAATCAGTTTTTCTTGCTATCCGATCTACAGATTTTAAATGTTAAATAGCAAAGTGAAACAAGTTTTGCTAAGACTGTATGTATCAAACACATGTCATTATACAAATCCATTACATTAATAGTCATCTTATATAAATCAAATTGTACTTATTCAATACATCTTTGCGTTTTAGATTATATTACTTATTGAATACAGTAATAGAAATACGAGTAGTATTGCGTAACAAAGAAAGGGAGATGTGAGATATTGTATAAACGAAAACGCGGCAGTAAGACCACTTGATTTGTCAATTTACTTGAAAAACAGATTTGAGATAGTTACGTTACGCTTGTCTATTGTAACTGACATAACTATTGCCAGGAACACGAAGCATCTCATGAGAGCGATCTCGCTTCACTGAATTCGATAGTACCTTATCTTTACAAGTGCCTATAACAATCGTGGGCTACTAAGATTTACTCAAGTAGATAAGATCAATGGCGCTGACTGTAACTCACGCACCCGATAATTAGACTTGAAAACAAAAGGATTTAACTTGTTATAAACCCAACTTAACAATTGGCGGGACTGTTTACACATCGTTAGGATGCCATGCTCATCGATCTATAACTGACTTCGACATTATATTATAAATACTTGGGCAGACGGAAAAAATGACATAAACGTACGTCATTTCCTGCAAAACGAGACTCATTAATCTTTATTAAAATATTAGTTAAAATATACTTGATTTACATGCGTTAGGAAACTCATAATATATATATATATATATATATATATATATATATATATATATATATATATATATATATCATTAAATTGAATTTCAAAATGAAATATATTCTTTTTATTTAATAAACTAGGTTGATGCGAAAGAATGTAAAAAAAAATACAGAAATATTTGTCAACAAGCTGCCTTCAGTAGTATATTCCATTCAAAAAAATAATTTTAGTTTTTCTCAAAGACCGGCATAGCTTTTGCAATGTTGTGGATAATATATACATAAATTATAATACATAGATAAAGTACGAAACTAAATATATATAAATGATAGTCCGTCACTGAACAAGACAAAACACACAAAATTAGTAATCTTAATTACCTGAATATCTTGATCTATGTATATGTTATACTATTTTTGCATAATTAAGACAATGGTTCCATGCTTTAACATATAACATGAGTGCTCATTAATCAGTGTTATATCTAGAACTAGATGATAATAGATTAAAAACAAAAATATAAACGAGTGTAATTCATTCCCGTTTTTAAATATTTTGCTCAGTCTTTATATTAATCGAATATTTACGAAAAGCAGGGTCAGGCAAGCAGCAACAGAAAAAGTAATCACTTTAGCGATTTATCAAAATAAGTTTAAGGTCATTCACCGTCATTGTTTATCACAAATTCTTACAGATGGCGTTATTACATACTTAAGAATATTTAAAACCGTGGGAGAAAGTGCTGAAAAATTTTAAAAAAGTGTTTTGTGATAGGAACCTGATCTGGGAATACGAAGCGCTGATAATTTACTTAAAGACTCTGACACAAAACACCTTCAAAATGCTAAAGGCTATCAATATTTGAATTTACTGCCGTACGTTAAATGTATGCTGTGGTGAAAAGTCACTTTTATGTATTTAAAAAGTCAGACAGATAGAATTACTTAATTTTACCAGGTGAAGAAAATTATTTTACTTTTATCACTATATTTAAAAAGTTTTACGGCGAATGTTGCGGAAAATAATTGAGAAACGACCTGTTGGTAAGAGAAGACCAGTATTTATTTCTTTATTGAGTACGATGACATTTTGAGTAGATGTAAAAATGTAAAAATATTTACAAACTGGTATTAACAATCTAAAACCTTAAATAATCAAAAACGAAACGCCCTTCATCAAAACCAGTAATTAAATACCATTAAAAGTGTTATTCGCTTCCGTAAACTTTATTGAATTTTTATGAAACATTGTAACTGTACAAAGGGATTCGACTATATCTACATATAAAGGAAATAAAATATACTGAGGTACTGAATAAGTTACGTTAAGTTACTTAAAAAATGGTAATTTCCGTACTTATTAAAAAAATTAAATCCATGAACATATACTTTAGATTACTATTTCATTTGTGGTAAAATCTTCATAAAAGTATTTATTCGATTCTTTTTTTATGTTCCCTTGACAGCTTTTGTGGCGATTATTAGCTTTTGTAGGATATAACCAAACTGCGGGCATTTCTGCTGCTTGAAAAGACTGACTCGTTCAAAAAATAACGAGACTCAAATAAAATGTAGTAACCAGACTTGTTCCTCTATTTTTCCACTCTCTCTCCCAGCATCTTACAAAGTATTCTTATTTTGATCATCAGACGACCGGTTTATTCACTTACTTCTCCTCAAAGCCTCGTGTCGGGTGCTGCTAGTAAAAAATAATAATATTCATAATAAAAAATTAAAGTATATATACATATGTATGTATATTACTTACGGATAATTTAATCAGGACTTTGATCTGCAATAAATAATCAAGGAAACTTACCAATGAAACTTTATAACATCACACACAGTTAAACTATTCTATGTAAACAATATTTAATTAAAAATAGGCCTGGAAAATTGGTAAATCCGCTGCTTTTATTGCATTTGAGGATGTATATATTTTTATGAAAAACCTAATTGACTCATATCGAAACTACCGCTTTTGAATGGTCGAGGGTATGATTGTCGCATCCAGATAAACATATGTATGTATGAACTACGGGTATGTATTCCGAATATGTCGCGCCAATTTAAATTGGTTAAGCGTGGTGGGTTAATGTCTGTTCCACGCCAGGAATGAAGTGACATTTTTTATGGGATAGGAAGGCAAACGAGCAGGCGTGTCACCTGATGGAAAGCAATCAACGCCGCCCATAGAGTTCCGCAGCGTCATAGGCAGTACGGAAGCGTTGCCGACCTTTAAGGAAAGTGTCATTATGGGAGTAAGTATGGGAGGGGGAGAGGTATAGGGAAGGGGGAGGGTGTTGGGCCTTCGGAACTCGGCCGCTCATACGAAACGTGGTAGGTATGCTACCACTCAGATGCCGTTTTTCTGCGGGAGTGTGGTACTTCCGATGTGTGGCGATTATTATTTGTTTGCAGCGTGGCTCTACCACTATTGAATTTCTTGGGCTTCCCTGCCCAGCAATGGGACATACATATGTATATGAACTGAGAACAGAAATATTTGTATCAGTAAGTTCGTCCATGACAGGATGTACTACGCATAGAAGAGGCATACAAAAAAGTGACGTTTAACTTACGAATGCTAAAATGGAAACCTCGTTGTGGTAAACTCACAGTGGGCGTTAGTCATAGTCTAATCCATACATTAGGTTTCTTTGTATCCTAGCTACTATAGAAAGAGAAAAAATATTCAGACTTAGATCTTTTTACGCGCGTGCGGGTCAACCAGTTGTAAGTGATCACCACCGCCCACAGACATCTACCACGCTGGAGGCATCTCAGATGCGTCGTCGGCATTTCGTGGTTATATCTTTCCACAGTTGCACAGTCTGTGGCAGAAAACTGCTACTAAATATAATATAGTAGGCAGAGAGATGAATTGTAGCAGCAATATCTCAATTTGTAGGGTGTGTGCTTACGATTTAATCCTTCCACTGGAGTACCTACTGATGTGAACCATATTTTTAAAGCACAAGCATTTTTAGCTTAGTTGAAATAGTTAATCAAGACTTATGATAATATAAAAAATATATAATCTTCTTTAAAAATTTGTTTAGACCATAATAAATATTTATTCTTATTTGGGAATTGAACTCACGACCCTTGGTTCATAAAGTGAACATTCCGCCATTGCGCCTTTTGTTCCGCCATGTTTTTAGTTTTGTCACAACACAGTTTTGCGAGAAATTTTAAAGGATAATTCTAATCCTGTGTTATTACACTATTGCCACCAGCACTATGAAACCAAATTAATTTGTGTTTCATTGGAACAAGTGTACAAATTATTATCAGGTGCGGCTTCGCAACGAACAGCTGTTGAATACACATATTTGCTAAACACACATAATTTTCTCATTTTCGTAAATATAGACAATTTGAATCTAGGTCGGGTCGTAAATAAAACTATCTTTAATCGCCCATTATTAGAATTTATAGAATTTAGCTAACGTTGTAGTTCTTAGTTTCGCAATGGCTACCTCCATATACATACGTATAATATCCCATATTTTATTTTATCTTTCTTCTATTCTTTTCTCTTCTATTAGCTTGTGGCAGTCCACCGCTGGACATAGGCTCAAGGCTAGCCACTTAATCCGATCTTTGGCTACATGCAACCAATTTCTGCACAGCACCCTTTTATAGACCTTCATTGAGACAGACACAGAGCCGCGAAAGCCTTCTCTCCTACGTCTGCCAAGACGCGGTAGCTACTTCAGCATCTGCCTGTTTTATGACTTTTCGGTTCTCCAATAAACGTGACTAGCTCATACATTTAGTACTATCAAACTCTGCATACGATGCATGCTTGTATACACTAAACGCCTTATTGGCTAGCTTATTGCAATAGCCTGATGACATTGTAACCACCTTAAATATAAGCCGATTCATACAAGAATACATACAGCCTGGTAAAGAGCAGCAGTATATTGGTGCGATATAGCTAAGTCTGCTATCACCAGTAAGTTGCAATCCACAGTATGTCTGCTGCTGACAGCTTGAATGACAGAGGCTTCTGAATGAAAAGTTTCGGGTTTCTACATGTTATTCGTGTATGATTAATATTTATCGAAGAAATTCGTATCCATTCAGACGTAGACTTTTAAAACATACAGCGTGCCTGTTTAGATTGTTTAAGAGTTGTACTTTGAACCTTTTCAAATGTCATTCGCACTCTAAACTTATAGTAACGACATGTCCCTGTATTTGTTTTAAAGTTTCAACTAATAAATATCACGAAATTACCGATAAAACTTGTTTTTATGTTTACTTTTAATTATAACGCACCACAAAATGCGGTTGGCTTCATACATATCACATTTAACTGACGACTCAAATAATGCAGTGGCAAAGTGTATGCTTCCTGAGCCAAGCAAGCATCGTGGGTTCTATTACCGTATCAGGATAAATATCTTTATGGCCTACGAATATGTTGTTCATTCTAAGTCTGAGACTGTATCCTTGTATATTTGTGTTTATAATGGTAATCATAGCACAGGGAATCATATTGTGGAGTTATGAGTGTAAATTCTTGTTTAATGTACGTACATATGTGCATTTATTTTGTTCATGTTAATTTAAACTTTCAACACACCAACTATTTTATTCTCCGTCTCCTTAACTGTTTTATTATAGCAGATTACATAGCTCTAAGTCGTTAATATTTCCATGAAGTATACAGAAAAGGAAATTATGTTATACAAATAAATTGGATTTATCAGTATCATATGAACAGAACGTGCTCTATTATTTACTGTTTGAGCTTAGATTCATATAAATATACTGTTTCTAATAGCCTACTTGTTTTGTGTAAAGTACCGTGATAGCTTAAACCAATCAAATTGTGATATGTTACATCCAAAAGCTAGCATTAATCGTCGTACTATAATGTTTTTTTAAGTAAGTTGGAAGTTCTTTCGTTATTTTACATATAAATTAAGGATTTTTTTAAACAATCCATATATAGACAATTAACCCATCACACCTGTTCAATGCGAATTGGTTGGGTAACCAAATTCAGAATAAGTGTCTGTAGGTTACACATATGTAAATTTATTCCGATATGGGAAACGAACCTGCTACCCTTGACTCGACATCGGTCGTCGATTCGAAGAATAAAGGATACTCTAGCTCTTGAATACAAATAACAGGACTCTACACATGAGAGATTTACATGAAGTACTGAAGACGTAATACTTTGTGGTCATGGCTTAAAATAGGGCCACGCAATCTCACTTTTTATATATATTTTAATAATTAAATTTTAATAATTCTTAGTTACAGAAATTAAAGTACCTATTTATTACAAAAGAAATAAGGTAACTATAGTTCGTATTTCGTAATCAATCCAACTAAAAACGTCAAGCTCCCGTATTTATAATCGCATCTATATGGACCTCCTGCTGTTTTAGTCCTTTGACGAAATTGTGAAGTCTTTACAGCCAACAACGCCATTCAACGTCAAAAGAATAATGTCTTTATGTTTACAACTTTTCTTTACAATTGGTACCTTCCGTAAACAATCGATATCGAATGAAATACATATATATATATATATATATATATATATATATATATGTATGTATATGTATATATATATATATAATATATATATATATATATATATATATATATATATATATATATATATATATATATATATATATATATGTATATATATATATATATATATATATATATATATATATATATATATATATATATATATATATATATATATATATATATATATATATATATATATGTGTGTGTGTGTATTTTTCAGGTGGGTGCCGCTTTTACAATGTTTATATTGCTTTTTGTCACACGAACTCGTTTGTTTTACTATCTCATAAAAAACTTATGTCAATAACGACCGAGTATATTTACATTGTTTTATAGATAAATAAACCTAAATGCGATAATCATGAGGTTTGCAATCGACTTTTTTCTCATGTTGATGCAGTCACACAGATTATGATAATGTCAAGCTCTGCAATTACAATGTTACAAGTTATTTTTTTCGTAATGTAAGTAATGTATTCTATAGCACTTATCGGTTATCAGGCGACGCTTGGAGGTGCGCGAGCGCTTCGAGTGTGGACGAACAGTTGATGTGCGCGCGTCGAAAGGAAGACACATCCGCTAGCCAGAGCTAGCGTTGTGATGCCCGTGACTTACTGGTGACTTATAAATTACGTGCTTTTCAGTTTAACTTATCACACGTGTTGTACAGGTCCGTGATTGATATTCAGGGGTGCGTGGTGTTTCGCTTACTTACATAATTTTAATTACTCTTTTAAATATTTATTGTTTTTTAATTGTATATATAAGCTGTATTATCCTTGTTACGTTTCAAGGTGTGTACTATATTTCAAAATATAATTATAATATTTTTTTCTTAATTGTAGTCTTCTCAATATCTTTCAGAACGATAAAATTTATTATTTCCGTTTCCTTTTAATCATTTTTAACTTTGTTTTTGTTATACCATCAGTTATGTTGTAAACGAATTTTTAAATGGTTAAAAAATGATGTAACATGTAAATTAAGCGTACTTTAAATAATAAGCTTTCTCTCTAAAACGATACCGAAACGAACGTGGAATCGTTGTCCGTGACGAATAATTTAATGTTCCTCGGTATGATATGTTGTCTAAACGTGTATTAATAATACAGATCTTTTGATCTTGAGCGTATATACACGTGGACACATAAAATACATTTATCAATATTCAATTAGGGATTTTGTCTTTGACGTGACGAAGTGTTGCTGTCAGAAGTCTTTGTGAAGTAAGTAAGAGTTGCTATCCATCAAGATGTCATCGAATCGTGCGTGCAATATTCACGTAGGTACTTGCATTATAATAAACTATTGTTAAGGATACTTTTCTTCATTGAAACGCATAATATTTAAATTTACGTCTAACAATACCCATTTTTTTAATATAGCTCATATACATATATCCCAATACTGAGTACGAAGTATTTCCTAATTTTGAATGGATTTGGAATGGATATTACCGCAATAGCTTGTCCAAAGCAGAAGAGTGGGATATCCAAGGAACAGAATTCACATATTTATCCCGAATTGAACCTGTGACCATTGATTCTGAAAGCGGAGACTTTCCACTGAGTCAATACTCGTTTATACGTATGACATCTAGATTGAATATCTAGATGTCATACGTATATATTATTTATCCACTGTAATAAAAGTATAAAGGAAAATAACAGGTTTTTTTTTGCATTGAATCGAGCTCTACTTTATAGGTTAATCAATTAAACGCATTATCTCGTTACCGGCTTGCAAAACGTAAACAAAACGTTCGACTCAGATCAAAACATTCGTTGTAACGCAACCTCAAACGTGAATACAACGAAAAAAATAAAAATGAACGATACATTTTTTAATCATTGATTTTTCCTATTAATTGTAATGTATTTACATGTACATAATATTAAAGAGGTTTTTAAACGAAAATTTGATTTAGTTCCAACAAAATATTATGAATAAAGACATAATATGTATGTTTGTGTATAAGTGAGTAATTTGATAAATTAATTATTAGTGAAACGTTCATAATTATTAATTAGCTGAGAATTTATATCCTGAGCCGTGTGTACTATAAAACGAGCCTATTATCTTTAATTATATATTAAAAAATAAATCGTCTAATTATAGCATTACATTTGCTTTACATTACATTTATATGCTTTACATTTGCATCCCTCAAAAATTACGGGCGTTACGGTAATCCCCACGTTTGGCGAACTGATTGGGGTTTGTAGATTGATTTTTGTCACTCAAGTAGACGTTCCTGTTTATCCATTAATGTTTTTATCCGTAATTGTCGCTTCGATAGCCAAGGGAAAATATTTTTGGGCCTATTTCTATGCTGGGAAATATATAACACATTTTGCATAACGAATGTTGTGCAAAATGTGTTGTATATTGTATATTGTTGTTGTGTGTTGTATATAACGAATATTATTAAATTACATTGCAATTTATAAAATAGTACGTGACGAACAATTGGATTAGTGGCGGAGCCTTTGAGTCAATTGGTCGTACGTTGGTACGATGGTCGCGGGTTCGATCTCCGCATCGGAATAAATATATGTATAGCCTATCGATATTTATTCCCTAGTAGAGTCTCGTAACGCCGCCAATACGCATTGGATAAGCGTTATGGGTTAATAATCGTTCCTCCAAAAATGAGGAGACCGATATATGGGATGTGGAAAAAAATATGTAGTATGTGATGACCTAATTTGCTTAGTAGCAAGGTCATCACTTTCAGAGTCGATGCTTCGTTTTCTGGATTTATATAAATATATGTATAGTGAATAGTATTTATTATATGTCCCGCTAATTCGCTTGTATAAGCTTCGTGGGTAAATGTTTATTCCTTCAGAAATGGGGAGGTCAGGTGCTCATCAGTGGTATTGGAAATAAGTGGGTCGTATTAAAGGTAGTAGTAGGTTAAAAGTACTAAAACACATCAACATTTAATTCGCTATCCATAACGGTTATTTGCATGATATTTTAATATTTTCAATGACATTTCCGAATTGTGCACTTGTGTGGTGCCGCTTTTTGAAGCTCCAGTGAACAATTTCGAATTTACTAGATTCTATTCCGGTATTTAATTAAATATTTGAAACTCCTTCGTATATTGCAGCCAAGGTGTTTATCAATGCGATTTGTGTGGCCTTTTGAATTATTTCTGTAAAATAGTTTTAGATTATACGAACTTAAATAAATTAATAATAAATCGTTTGGGTTCTTTTTATAGTAAATCATTTAAGTTCACATAGCCAGTCAGTTTACTGCTCAGTAACCCCATATTTATACTACCTATATTTATCTCGATTAATTTTTTTTTTCTTATTTATCTACTTCAAATATAAAATAGACAAATAGCCTTTACTTTTTATTGAAGTAAAATATTCGAAAGAAAATTATCAAAATTAAAAATAAACATTAGAAAAAAAATATAAAAAGTATTGAACGTCTGAATGTCAAGGTCGGGTGTGTACTGTCTACGTATCCAGTATGCTGTATATTTCCGGTACACCACTGAAATACCATCGGTGAACAAAGCAATTGGACATAAATTATTTTTAATTCATTTAGTTTTGTTTGTGATATATTTATGGCTTCATTTTATTTTAATTGTAAAATTAATCAACATGATATCGATACGTAAGCTAGGATACCTAATAGATCGAATTATTTAATTCTAATTGCTTCCCGGCATACTAATAAGGCTTCCCTGTTTCTTCCCATGGGTGTAGTAAAAGGCGATTATGGGGACAAATACAAGTGAATGGGCAGACGCATGTAGTTGAGTAATAAAAAATATATTAGTAATCTCCAATCCACCTGCCGAGCATGGGGATTATGTATATATGTATAATACACCTCAATTTATCGGGAAGTTAATGCGGAAATAGCTTTACTACGCATTTCGATTGACGGCTATTATTACCAAATATAAGTAGTGATTATAAGTTTTTACAATTTTGAATATGTGGATTTTGCGTTATTATTTAAAACTAAGAGTTGTCACGTACAGCGATAAAATTATAATTAAAAAACTTTATATTAGTTGAACAATTCGATATAATATTAAACGAATTTCGTCAATTACATGTATTAAATCATTCTGCAATTAAAATTAAATTAAAAAAGTTAAATAACTGGTATATAAAATATAAATATAGTATTGATATACTTACCGAAATAAAAAAATATCTTAAATTACAAATATTGATGCCTTATATTATGTTCTCGTAGCAATTTCGTTTGAAGAACGATAATTTTGTATTAAAGACAAAATACAAATTTGAATGTTATATAACTTTTTAAAGTTTTCGTGAAACTATTTGAAAATTTAAAGCGTCTCTAAAAACCTCTTTCAATTATCAGAATCATTTATTCACTATATTAGAATTGCTATCGCATCATTAATCACACATCACTAATTGAACAGATATTACTTACATAACTTGGTAAAGCTTAAATGAGACAGAATATATTTGTAGATTTTTTAGGTTATAAACACGTACATACAATTTTACATACATACTCTATACTGTGCCCGATGCTAGTTAGCGTATTTTACATATCTACGAAATATTCTTTAAAATGTTTTATTTCCCATGTTATTCTTTTAAAAAAATATATATTTTTAACTTTGGTAATTAATAATAAAAAAATATATTTACTCTTATATTTAGTATAAGAGGTTATTAATCGGTAAAGAAAATAAAATAATAAGTTTTTGAAAATTCCTAAACTTTTAATATTACCGAGGAGTTTTTATGATTGTACAATATTATAATAAGTATAATATAATAGATGTTTGGAAAAGTTTAACATTGGTTTATGTTAATTTTATATCACAGTGATGACCCATGGCTAAACTAAAGTTGTCACTCAAAAAAAATACTAGTTCCGCATGGCACGGTCATTTCCGACATTTGATTGTAAATTTTTGGAATTAATGTGAGAGATCCGAGTAATTATTAAAAATATAGACTTTATATTTTCTAATCGGTGTTAGGTTGTTAAAATTTAATGTAGTAGAAGTACAAGGTATAATACAGTATACATATTGTAATACAATATATAGAATATAATAAAGGGCATCATTCTAATAGAAAGACGTTGAATTTATTGATTTATTACAACAGCAACGTTCAACGTCTTACCCAATTTGTAAATAGTTTATAGCCGGGGTCGAAACGTGTACGGATGCTAATAGCGCTTACTGCATGTCTATGCTCATCTGAAATGGAATGAAAAGCTTTATTTATTAAAGCAAAAAAATAAAACATTTGCAGTCTAGAAAGTACTTAAGAAGTGCGCCCTTATCGTAAGTTAATACTGCTGCTGGGCAATAGCCCGTGACAATTTACTTATTTAGCTCTGATTTCAGGATAGTTGTATCGTCATGGGTTTGATTATTGCATAGTAGGTAATGTTAGCACGTGAGAAATTTCATCAAGAACTATTTTCAACGAAACTTTTGTTTTATATATATAGTTACTAACTTTTGCCCGTGGCTTCGCTCGCGTGGGATTTGGTCTGCCATATTATGTTTCGTGACAGATCATTTTAAATAAATATATTTTTTTTTTACTTAATTTAGGGTTCACAGTTTTGGTCATAATGGCTTCCACATAAAAGATATATGCTGTCGCGGACTTTTATTTAGAACTAGACAAACAATCCTACGGTACATCATCTTTGTGTAACTCCAATGGTTTAGGCAGCGTACGCCAAGATAGCTCTCAGAGCCCAGATTTTTTTCCGACTTAATTGATATGTATCGTTGTATAACGACCAAAATTACATAAAATCATTACAAATTGCAGCCTATATGTTATTACGATGAGTAATTTATATTACTGTAAAGTTTGATCCAAATCCGTTTAGTAGCTTTTTCGTGAAAGAGTAACAAACATACATCCATACTCCCAAACTTTCGCATTTATAATATTAGTAGGATAGGATGTTTTAAAGGTAAAATATGTTATAATTACGTCATTTCAATAACGAAAATACTGCAAAATAAAGGAGAATGAATGTTCAATTATAAGTAGTCTCTTTGAAGTCATTCTTAATTTTAATTAATGGAATGTAATGTTTGTTCTGTATGTTATATTTATGATGAAGTTATCAATCATATTTTTTTTATATTTAATATTCTCATTTTCTTCATTTACAAATTATTTTTTTTTTATATAAACGTTACTAATACTGTTTCTTGTTATGTCCTCTATATTTTCGGCGTGTACTAAAAATAAATGATGTGGTTCGATTTACACAATTGTGCCGAGTGGATTTTTGTTTATTTCCAGAATTGAATACTAATTAATTAACAAAATTAGTTATTCAAAGTCAAAAAATAGTTGTTTTTCGTTTCTTCTTTTTCATCAAAACTATAACAACCATCAGTAAGATAAGATGAAGGTCGAACGTCGTGTTTGTACGTTATAATAAAAATACTTTGAACTTGATCATAGATGTGTAAATGTTGAAAAACAAGTTGATAAACAATAATGAATGCCAAATGCTAATGGCCATCATAGACGCAACTCTTCAAGAATGTAAATCGTAGTCTTTAGTAAACAGTAAAATATAAACACGTTACAAATGTAGTAGCATATAAACAATGAATGTATATTTATTAAATGAAACGTACAATCAGTGTGCAATCAATTATTGTTATTTAATACACATTGTATTTGTGTGTGTATTAAATAACAATAATGTGTGTTACGGTTTCCTGGTTTAGTGATATTCACTTTTGTTTCGTTTTTTTATGGGATAGGAGGGCAAATGAGCAAACGTGTCGTCTGATGGAAAGCAATTAACGCCGCCCATAGACAACCGCGACACCGCAGGAGTCATGGGACCGTTGCTGGCCTTTTAGGTATGTGTAGGCTTGTTTTTTGAAGGTGCCAATGTCGTATTGGATCGGAAAGACCGCCGAAGGTAGCATATTCCACGAAGTGGTGGTGCGTGGAAAGAATGTTTATTGTATATGCAGGATAGAGATACATACGAGCATTTGATTAGATGGAATACAGAATAATACAAAATAAAAAGGAAGGATCGACTAAAATAGAGCGTATATAAAATATCATTTATGCGAGCTATATACACATTATTTTAAATTAAATTTACACATAGGTGTTTAATTGAAGGACAAATAAGACAGGAAATCCTATAGTACGTTTAAATTTAACAAATTAACTTTTTCTCTACAAAACTAGCATTTTTTTATATAACTTGAGTGCTACCGTAAAGTGCAATTTGTATTTCATTAAAAATGAAATACAATGAAAAATGAGAACAAATTGACAGAACAGTACAGAATTCAAATATGACTCAAAGACTTTTTTAGTTTAACCAATTTACATGGACACAAACTAATCATGTATCCAAATGTCTGTTGTAGTTGATAGATAGTATTTGATTATCGTACGCAGAAAATCTGTCGCCGTTGTCCCTTATATGGAAAGTAGTTCCCTTCTTATTGTAGGTTAGTGAAAGAAAACCGTTGAATATATCAAAATGCTAAAAGAGGTTAGCTGCGTTTCATAGAAATTGTATTAGTTATAAAAGCTTTTCATAGCAATGTTATTTTCAAAAGCCATTATTTTTAAGTTAAATGTGTAATTATAAAAAATATTATATAATGCATTTTCAAGAAAGAATTCACGTTCACTACATATGTATAAAAATATGTACACGCAACGATTCTTGGACACTTTGAACTCCATTTCCTTCCGCGGTATTTTCGAACCAATAAGATAGTAACCTTCAAGAAATGAACCTAAACTTTTCTGAAAGACCGGCAACGCGTTCGCAGTCTCCTCTGGATTTCCTTTGTTTACAAACAGATTACGCTAACTTGTTTATCTTCTTTTATTATAAAAAATATCTCAAATCAAATGTTTAATTGTAAAAGCGAACCTTTCGTTTTACATCAATTTCAAATAGATAAGGCATCAAATATGGTTTTAAGGATATTAAAAACGGGAATATTTTTCAACGAAATAAATTTTGTAAGAAACCTTTAAGTTTAACCTTTCATTATTATTATTATTTGTTGAAATCTGAGCGGTCACGGTTGTTAAATTAATGGACCAAGTGCGACGGATATTTGAGACTAGTCAGTTAGAAGGTAACATAAGATTCACTACAATTTGGAAGGCGGATTAAAATTTCAAAGAGATTGTCAAGTTGTCAACAAATTAATGAAACGTTCATGAAGAACCTATATTTCCCTGAAACACCTCTCTCATATGTTTTTTAAACTGGTTCATTTTTTATCTTGAACGTATAATATGCTACTTGATCAGCTATAGTCAACATTTTTTTCTTTAATTTCTCTCTATTACTAGTTGACAGGTTTGTATTTTTATTTCATTGTTTTATTTTATATCCATTCTTTAGTCACGTCTAGAGTAAACACGGTAACAAAGAAGAATGTAATTTTTTTCTTCACTCACTCAATTTAATAGATTATATACATTAAGAGATAACAGATCACTTCTAACTATAGAACGGTTGTTATATATGTACATATACAGAAATCGGAAATACTATTTGATAATTTCACTTTGTTTTATAACGTTAAGTAACAAAACATTGTTTTCAATATCTACAAGGTTTATTGCTTTTAACTAATAAATTTGTTTTGATATTATTTAATCGGATAGTTTAATGTAGCGACTTGTTTCAAAATAATGTTTCGTCTCTGGTCAGGTTTGAAATACGTGTTTAAATCTAAGCTGAATCTTTAGTTACTGGACCCGGTTGCCTCATCTAATTCTAACACAACTTGCGTTCCTACACCCAATTCGGTTTCGACATAGCGAGCTCTTCCCATGCCCGCAATAAAGTCAAACAAAATGTCTTTGGAGTTTTGAAATTGGGTGGGTACTCAGCAGAAATTCTTAGGTTATTTGCTTATCGCTGAAAATTAAACAGTCTTACGTGTTATGGAACATTCGTTATTTATTACCGTTAATAGTTAGGATTGGTAATAACACCTTTACAAATGCAAACAATAATTTATACTAGTGATCATCTAGTGGTCGAAATTCGATCGCAGTCACAATTTTTAATATAGGCTAAGGCCGAGCACAGCTACAGCGGCTAATATAAACTTATTACTTTGTGCAATAAATAAACAAATTAATCATTTTTATATTATTATTTTTTTGCGCTACTTATCCACGAGCATTAACTATATCACCTAACACACTACCCCATACGCGCTATATGCTCTAAATCGGTCACAAAGTTTTCTCTTTACGTATTAATAGATATTGACTGGCGAAAACTTGGCTCAGTGGGGGAGCCTCCCGCCCACGGATTCAATGATCTCCGGTTCGATCACCGCATCGTTATAAATATATGTACGGCCTACAGATATTTATTCCGAGTCTGGTAGCCCCGCCAATCCCCATTGGACAAGCGTGGTAGATTAAGGTCCATACCTCTAGAAATGGAGAAGCCTGTTCTCAGCAGTAGGACATATATGGGCTGTGAAAAAATATAATAGATATGTAGATATTAATCATATTTTGAAACTACGTGGCATTTTTTTCTTTACCTTTAATTCCAAAATATATTTATAATCGCTATTCTATGTATGTCTATTAATATATTTAAAAAAACTATCATAATAGGTATATTATATATATAATAATAAAACAAAGAATTCGCTTCCTAAGTCAATAGTCGTAGGTTGGATTCCCGCATTCTAAAAAATATTTGCGTGGCTTACAGTGTCTGTTTGTATCATTTGAGTGTATATAATCGTATCCCGACACAGGGAATTCTAACGTGAAATTGTTTTTTTCAAACGTTATTAAATAAAATTATTCCTTAGAAAATTATTATTATTTTATAATAAATAATTTACACCAATATTAAACTTAAATATATTCTATAGTTAAATGCATACAATATTTTTAACAAGTGACTGAAGGGAAAACTAGTAATAATAATATGGCCTGAAGTACCTGAAGTACAGAAAGTAATACAAGTATAAAAAATCAACAAATTGAAGTAGAAACAAAGAAAGTTTTTAATAATGGCTTTACCTAATAATAATGAATACAAAGAAATTGGTTTTGCATTAAACCATGGAAAAAACGTTTAATAATGAGAACGATCGAGACTGCGATCAATTGATTATAATTGTATTTTTTCGGATTGTTGTTATGCAACATTGTTTACATAGTTGACGATAACGATTCCAAAACCGTCTACTGTGACACGATGCTATTCCGATTATGTCTCTATAGTGGATAACACCAGATTACTTAATACACTCCGTGCAATGACTTGTTCTAATTCTTTCATTGCGCACCGAACGCACAGTCTACCCATTATATGCTAATTGGAAGACGACACGCAAAATTGCTTAAGGTTAGAACGTACATTCATAAACGTTCGAAATGTTTTTATTTTATTACAAAATATTTATTTTTGAACGATTGAATTTTATTTCTTTAAGCAATATTATTGTTTCATATCTTCGTAGTGAGTTATGCCACTATTAAAAATACACTTAGTTTATTACCGAATAGAATTGCGTTGTCTTACTCTAGTTTTACACAACTGTGTTGTTCTTTTGTGGCGATCGACATATCTTGCGTCAACCTGGCGTATTTACATCGACATCTTCGGAGACAAAGCCGTACGTTACGGGTCCAAAAGATCGTGCTTGCAAAATATGCCAATACATTACGTAAATATATTACGGTGAAATGAAAAATGAATGTGTATTGCAAATATGGGTTTTATGGCATTCTTAAAATTTTATATGTGAATTTTTTTAAAGCCAATATATATCTCATTCCTGGGCACGGCGCCTTCCCATTAATATAGGAGAGGACATAACCCACCACAAAAGACTCAGAATAAATACCTGCATGCCATACAAATATTTATCCTGATGCGATAATTAAGGCGGTGTCTTCACCACTGAATCAATTTGATCGGTTATATGTAAACTATCGGCTACATATAAAAAGTTAATTCACAATTATTTATATCTTTAATGAAAATAAGTTTAACTAAAAATTACATCGCCACATTTTGCGGTTCGCACGTTTATTACGTTGTGATGTCGTCATAGGCCTGGGACGCTCTGCGGTCGTTTCTAACAGATAACTTTGAACGCGTACTAATAGTTTTACATTTAACCCTAGCTGCACAATATTTCATTATGGATGGTTACCGCGGTTTAAATTGAATTTCTCAATAACAAGCGTTCAACGCCTCTTGACCCCTTGAGGGAATAGAGTAAAATCAAAGTAACTATTCCATTAACCGTTAATAATCGTAAAATAAACCGCTTGCTAGTGGCTTGTTGTGTGACGTTTAAGCACAGGTCACACCGGGGACAAAGCGAAATGAACGTAAGTTCATTCAGTTTCGCTCATGTTGTCTACTATGAGAGCTAAGCGAGCAAAATAAAAGTAGGTCCACACTAGTAACTGGGTCAAACAACAACACTTAAGAGATTATCACACGCGGGGGCCTCTCTTAGCTTAGAGATAATCGGGTTCGTCAGTTCGCTCAGTTCGTAAACGCTAACAGCTAACTTTGTAGTTCATGGTGGAACCCAAGTATGAAAAGAAGCGGAAGCTAAACGAAATTATGAACTTCGGTTCGTTTCGCTTCGTTCCCGGTGAGGCCTGCGCTTCTTTACACAAAATCTTTGCTAAACGAGTTGTGAGCTCGTGCTCAATTATGAGGAAAGGCGATGCGCCGACTCGCTGCCATTTGCTATTGTACGTGTTCATCGTTTCGTGTCTGCTGTTCGTGTTAAATAATAAACAATCGTGATCACGCGTTTTTCGTACGTAACTTTAGCACTTTGAACTCTGTTCATACATACAATTTTGTAATATTTGTAAGAGGTAAATTATAAAACAAGAACTAGATTTACAAAGCGTATATCAAATACTGGCTTTTGCTCGCGGCTTCGCTCGCGTGGAATTTGGTCTGCCACATTAAGTTTCGTGACGGATCATTTTAAATAAATTATATATATTTTTTACTTAATTTATGGTTCACAATTTTGGTCATAGTTTATTTAGAACTAATCAAGACAAACAATCCTACAGTACATCATCTTTGTGTAATTCCAATGGTTTAAGCAGCGTACGCCAAGATAGCTCTCAGAGGCCAGAATTTTTTCCGACTTAATTGACATGATCGTTCGTTATAATAGAACTAAAATTACATAAAATCATTACAAATTGTAGTCTATATGTTATTCCGATGTATAACCTATATTATTGTAAAGTTTCATCCAAATCCGTCCGGTAGTTTTTTCGTAAAAGAGTAACAAATATACATCCATACTGACAAACTTTCGCATTTATAATATTTGTAGGAGTAGGATAGGACAACGACCCAAATGACGCCCAAGTTAGTAATGTCGGAGTCAATTGTTCCAGGTGAGGTTTACACAACGGGATAAACTTGTGTATGACCCGCAGGTATTTATTATATATTTATTAACTATCACACCAAGCTACTTAAGGCAAGCGTGTTGAATTAACATCTATTCCTCCAGAAGTGGCAAGTCCTATGGTTAGCAGTGAGACGTATTTATATGGACTGTAAAAATGATATTTGTTTTAAACAAAAGTTTATTCACAGACAATATAATTTTATGTTACCTTTCAAACCAATAAAATTCAAAGACCCGGATTGTAGCTGTGCCTTTTACATTGTATTATTACGCTATGATTAAGTAATAACATACGTACACGTAACATATACCTTTTCATGTGTAATTTTCTTGGTGAGAAACATTTTGATATATTTGCTTTTATTTAAAAATTGTATAACAGTATAAGGTAATACACTCAAAATGTATATCTTGTTTTGTATCGCTCTATCCAATTGTATATGCGTTAAGTTTATAAGCCATTCAAGACAATGCAAGTCACGTTTGAAGCCCATCTTGATATGACACTTAATTATATTATCTATTAAGTTATTAGTCTAATGGATATTGCGGGAACTAAGCCAATCCTTGACAAGGCTGAAGATAAAAGTTGTCGATACATCCTGCCTATATTTACAACGCTAAAACATAGACACAGACGGCTTGTCTGCTACACAAGTTCAAAGTAAGCACAGCTACGTCTTTCAGTTCATTAAGAAATTTGTTAGATAACCAAATTCACCGATATAGCTTTTGAAGTTAACTGACTTCGTTCGACTGAAGTTCCAAAAGATTTACTATATTCAACAGGAAACCAACAACCGTGGGAATAAACGAGTTCTCCTAGACGAGGTGATCGCTTTCTTTATAGCAGCTTAGCACTTGATAGTAAGCAATCACCGTCGCTCATATATATCTGTAATGCCGGAAGCGTCACAGATATGTGGGTGGCCTTTCGTGGACATCATACGCCCGTCTCTTGTATATCTCTATATTCTACTTGGCAAACGTAGGATGAGATGCTTTTTTGACCCAAAGCTTAAGTAGATTGTGAACAGACTACCACATCATCCCAAATATGTCCTCATCTCTCTAAGCGCCATCGAGCTTCGTCTGACTTTTTCACACCAAGTGTGTTCGGTGAATTTAGTTCATTGGTTCAGTAACCATAGTATAGATGAAATATTTTTCATAGTTTTTTTATAGTATTGTTATTCTGGCTGCATTACTCTCATTAAAACACACTCAGTACGTATCTGCGATAGCGAGTTTTACTTAAATTTCCTGTGTGCAATTTTTAATACAGTACCTTAATGCAGATTAAATAATGAAGTTATCAGAATTCGAATGTGCACGTTCGTTTGCATCACGATTTTTTTTTATGGGATAGGAGGGCAAACGAGCATGCGTGTCGCCTGATGGAAAGCAATCAACGTCGCCCATGGACAACAGCGACACCGCAGGAGTCGCGGAAGCGTTGCCGGCTTTTTAGGTATGTATAGGCTTGTTTTTTGAAGGTTTCAATGTCGTAACGGTTGGGAAAGACTGCCGAGGGTGGCTGATTCCACAAATTGGTGGTGCGTGGAGAGAAAAACGAATCTCAAACCTTTGACAGTAACATATCAAGGTCTTACAATAGTGAAAAGCTTGGAAGCCATTTACATCAACAAAGCCTTTCAAACATCCCTTAGGCGTCGAAGTTGCCAATGCGTTATTTTACACGTCAAATTTAATGATATGACTTTTAAGATCCTCGCTACGAATATCAATATTGGTGATACAAAGTAAATCGTGATTTTAAAATTGTTTCTTGATATGCAATTACTTCTCATTTTTAAACTTGCATAAGAAATGGGCAAACGTTCAAGCAGGTCATAATAGTACTAACCACCATTAAGTAATCGGTACTATCCATTTATATATGTATGTATCTGCAACACCAAGGGTACAACTACAGAATTTGCCTGCTTAAGGGAAAGAAGGGACGGATTAATTGCCTCCTTTCTTAAGATTGGATCGCCTTTGGAATCAATGGTTGCTCGTTTGATTTCCGCATCGGGATAAATATATTTACTGACTTTTCGCGTCATGTTACATCAGTGTCGTTGTGTTTGTACTTCATTTTTATAATCTTATATTATTATCATTTATATATATTTTTCAAATAAATGTAAATATTATTATTAATTATTACTGATTAAATTAATTATAGAATTAAAAATTAAATCAAATTTATTTAAAAATATTTATTAATTAATTTATTTATTTAATGACTATTATTGTCAGTGGTGACGCAACTCGATAGCCAAGCCAACCTCACGGAAGGTTAGATCTAGATCCTAGCGAGCTAGTAGAAATCCAGGTGAATCCTCAACTGGATTTCTACTAGCTCGCTAGGATCTAGATCTAACCTATCTCCTGATATAGTGACGGGTCATCCATAGTTTCCGTGGGGTTTCAAAACCAAAGATCAGCCGTCTTCATCTTTTTCCCAGTCTGCAGTTTACACGCCTCTGCAGCATGTGAGCCTTTCGATAAATTTGTAAATAAACTAGACCTAATAACTTCATTCCAAACAAAAATATCATATTTTTTTACAATAGAATTGATTAATCAATAAATTTAAAGTTATAAATAGGTAGTTATAAAGAGTGTTATAAACCAGACGAGCAATTGGCTCAGTGGCGTGGCCTACAGTCCATGGAGTCAATGGTCGCGGGTTCAATCCCCACACCAGAATAAATATATTGTATGTATGGCCTACAGATATTTATTCCGAGATTGGTAACCCCGCCAATCCGCATTGGACAAGCGTGGTGGATTAATGTGCGTTCCTCCAGAAATGGAGAGGCCCGTGTTCAACAGTGGGATATATATGGGCTGTGAAAAAGAGTGTTATATATATCAATATCAGCCCGCGGCAGTCCACTGCTGGACATAGGCCTCACCCAAGGCGCGTCACCTAGCCCGATATTCGGCTACACGCATCCAGTCTCTGCCAGCCGCCTTGCGCAGATCGTCGCTCCATCTAGCAGGAGGGCGTCCCACACTACGTTTACCGAGTCGCGGTCTCGGTTCTCCGATATATAGGTATTAAGTAAATTGAAAATCCGTTAAATTATGAGCGTTGATGAAATCTCGTTTTGTATATACATGTGGTATTTTATTATCATATTATTATATGTGCAGTGTTTATCAGATGCAGTTATATAAGGACAGGTTGACCGTGACCTACCGCTCGTTTATATTGTTCATGGCGTATCATAAAGATTTTTTATTGTTGAAATTTTTCTTTGGGATATTTTTTCTTATTCAACTTTTGTAATATTAATCTTTATATCAACAACTTACTTTCTACTGTGTTGTTACTGGAATAAAATAAGGTCATTCCGTTTTTTCTCAGCAACATCTATCTACTTACGTAATAAAAATTATTCTGCGATACCCAATCAGTTTGCTAAGCGTGAGGATCATCTTTAATTTAACATTACGGAATAGTAAATACTTAAAATATCAGGAGTAGCTAATTACTTATTAGTCACTTTAAAAATATTAACATGTTTTTATGCAATGTAAATAAAATTTAAAATTCAACGTCAGTTGATAGCATCTTACATATGCTGTTCTATTTTGTACAATAATTTCATAATGATACGAGCAACGCTCTTCAAGGACTCCAACGCTTCCTTGTTTTTTTTAACCCATAACTAATTACCATGTTACTAACTTAAGTAAAACAATGGCTTGTTAAAAAATAATTGCAGGATCTTCATGTTAATAGCACCATGGCTCCAATTGTTCTAATCGTATAGGAATAAAAAAGCCAGTAATAAAGGTGTTGTTTATAAAACTTGTTCGATGATAGCGGATACGGAATGTCCTATTGTTATTTCCTATATTAATGTAGTGTATTGTTTTTTGCTATATCTGTTATTTGCTATATTTCAATGCAGAGGTAACAGTCTCTTCAGACCACGAATATTATTAAAGGGTATTTCTCTAATGAGTACACTTTGCAAGCGAATTAGAGAAAGCAGATTGGTTTTTGTTGCTGGGTAGACGCTGATGTCTATCTACGGATTTTTTTCTCATAGTTGCTTCTTACGATATGCACGGGAAGAAATGACATCTACGGGATATATTTACGTGAAATAAATAATGCACATAAATATAGCAAAAATACTTAGAGAGTAGTCTCGTTTTCACACAATATCGCCTCAGAGTCTTTCAGTACTGTCATTTAGTGTTGGTATATTGACATGCTGGTAATATGTATGGAACCAGCTGCCTTCGGGGATATTTCCGAACCGATACGACATTGAAATCTTCAAAAAAACAAGCCTACTTATTTTTTTGTTGTCTTAAAGTTCGGCAACGCAACTGTGATGCCTATGGTGTTGCAGGTGTCAATGGGCAGCGTAAATTTCTTTCCATCAGGTGAACTACTTGTTCGTTTGCCTCCCTATCCCGTAAAAATGTTTAGTGGCATTACTAGGCCTATCTAATAAATAAAAAAATATACATTCAAAATAGTTACCAAACCAAAATAAGGTAGATTTTTATGATATAATTTTGATTATTACGTATCTACTTAATTACACGTTTTGGATTTAGCTATTAGAGCAATAAGGGTTTTATATTATACTCGTAGTATTCCAATCTTTTATTGTGTCTGGTTAAATATTTTCAAAATTAAATATTATCGTTATTCTTACTATTGGTAAAAATTGGTTATAATAATATTAAAATTATTAAGACAATTAGGAATAATTTAAAAAATTAAATAATTTGCATAAATAAAGTAATAGTGAGGTCTGATCTATTAATAATTTAATTAATAATCGTTTTGTTGGTAAACATTCTATATATGTATGTCCAACTGTGTGCCACAGGGCTTTCTGATTATACCGGAGGAATGTATATAAACCCACATTAACAGTGTTGGACATAAAATAATTATAAGTACAAAATTTGGACAATAAAATTAATATACAAATGTAATTTATTGTTTTGAAATAAAATAAATATAATATAATATTTCACTTCAAAATGCGTATTTAATAATGTAATAACATTTAATAATGACGCTTCGGCTCAAGTGAAAAAATTATGATTGACCTTGTACCAAATATTATACGCCACTATCTAGATTTATATAATGTAGAAACAAAATCGCGCTTAAACATAAATTAACCAAATGTTAATAATTTGAAGATTTATTTTATATTGTTGTATTTTTTTAAAAATGTGGTAAACCATTATTAGTACATTTTTTTCATATAAACATGAATTAAATACTATGTGTATTTAATCACACACACTTTTAAGTCGATAAGGGACTATTTTAAAAAAGAAGACTAGCAATGTTTTGTTGTTACTAGAATTTTTGTTAAACCATTCTAATCTAATAGTGCATTCTAAGCTAGGAAAACTATATTTATGGTTTATGTCAAAAGTCCAATGGCAGTATCGAAACCTAAATCTTAAAACAGAACAGAAGCACCTGACGGTGGGGATGAAGCTTTTTATTACGGTTAGTTGTGCGGTTGTGGAATTCGGCGATAGGAATTATTCCAAACAATTCCTCGAAGCACTCTCTATGGTTAAAGTGGTAAAAAATGCTGAGTGATGAGATATCGCTCCATAGCGCTAAAGAATCAAGCCGATCGGTGAGATTTGGTCATCGACAACTCAGATCGCACGACTTTGTATGCGGTATATTAAAGCATATTCAAACAAATAGATTTTTTGTATATTTAACTATTTTGGTAATAGTAGATGTTGACAGCTTGGAGATCTCTCGCAAAAATCAGAAGTTCAGACTCAGAATCTCCCAAAGGATTACGTACTTGTCTTGATTTCACTTGGATTTAAAAGTATGTTTAAATTTTAGTTCCGTGTGAGTAATAAATATAAATAAAATTTAAAAATAAAGCTTTGCTCTCTTAAATGTTACATGTCTTCAATCTAATAATTAATTAACCATAATTAATTAGTATGAGTATACAGACATTCACGTACTCTAAAAAATTCGAATAACATAACGTTGGACGTATTTTATAGCCTTTATTATATGTATCATCAAAAAAAAAGCTTTCCCCCAAATTTTCCTTCACTTACTAAAAAAATTTAAAATATATTTAAGATATTAACAGGTATGTCTCTATCATATACTTTTGGACGAATTTCGAGTTTTAATCTCGGGATTTAACTTTGTAATCCATATGGATCTATGTCGCTCGATTTTGCTGTACTAACACAGCAAAATCGTGCACGCTTTGAAGCTATACATAGCCTGTTAAATGCTTGAATAGATTAGCTAAGTTTAGCCCAAACGAATGGATTTACTGGTAAGGTTTCATTTACATACCTACATATATTTTATCTATATATTGGAATCCAAAACAAAATCTTGATTTGAGCTATTGATTCAAACGTCAAATGTATTATAATATAATAAGTGAACAAAGGTGTGCCTCTGTCTTCATTTTTTAATTATTGTAATAACCATATATTTAACATTTAGATAAAATTATCACAGGCCGTAATGTCTTTACATAGCCTTTAATTGTAGCGTAATGTGAAATTATAAAAAATTTTTAGTTTTTTAAAGGACTGTAAATGTAAATATTATATATTTGTCTTTGTTTTTATTATGTTCTGCTGGATTCATTAGGGGTTTATTTTTTGATTTTCATTATTTGCTAATTTTTTTTAACTTAAAGGAATGCCTCTGATGCAAATATAATTGTTTATTCTTCTTCATTTTTTATTCAAATTATACTTACCCCGCTGGGTTAACGACCTACCGTATATGTCTTGGCCACAGGTACGGAAATACGGTTTGTGCGGTTTCTCACTTATTGGTTAACTCAAATAATGCTGGGTATGTTTTGATGCAATTGTCATAACAATATTGTATTGTAAAAGATCTGGCTTAAAATGTATTTTTACCATTTAAATATTTTATGATATTTCAGCATTATTGTGAGTTATCCAATTAAAATATAAAAAAGTTACCATCACAACGACAAACACTTGTGTGATATCATGTAAAAATTATTAAATTAGCATGAATTTAAGGAAATGTTAAATATTAATCTTAACACGCATTCAAACCTTGCAATACTGTTTTAATGTGAAGGCATAAATGCAAATTTTTTAAATAACCCTTATCTAAAAAACAGTAAATCAATGTCGATTTATTGGACTCAATCAATAGGTCAGATGGAATAAATTGTTTGCATTTGTCTTGCATATTTTAACTTTTTTAGTTCGATATGCACTTGGCTGTTTAAGTTGTTTGATATCGTACTGAATCACTTATCATTTGAATGTCAGTTGATACTTATTCTTATTTGTTTTAAAAATAGGTTGCAATTGTGTAGCACAGGCTAATCTATAATAAATTGACATCGCAATTGGCTTATCAACGAATCTACCGGTTTCAGAGTTAGTGGTCATGGGTAGTAACTCGAATCAGCGTAAATAAATGTATAATCTACAGGTATTTATTTCGAGTCATGATGGAACATCATCCAAACTTATCCAATCCGTCTTGAACAAGCCTGTCATTTCTATTTTATTTCATCCATCTTGGAAAGAACATCTGTAAATTTTATATTAAAATATAATATAATACGTATATTTTCGATTTTGCGGATACGAGAATATATTTGTGTACATGGCATGATAGTATCTTAAATCAAAACAACTGTGCGTATGAACTAATATATGTATAATCTAGTATTTCCCATATGCGGTGCTAAACCAAAGTTGGTTACGGTGTTTGTATTATTCATATCAATAATATATATTATAACCATTTATGAAAAATATACGCTCCAAATTGCGTTAAGGTCATCCCACCTTAACGAAACAAATTTCCTTTAGTTTGTGTTATGGAAATCAAATAGAAGCGTTACTGTTAATAGTAGGTATATAAATAAAGTTGTTGTTAAGTCAAAATTCCTTTTTTGAGCTCATATGCGAAATTTAACACCAAAACCACGACTTTTGATCAGTCTTAGACAAATCTAGGGTTGCATGTGAATATCGCCCTTGTTTGCCAGTTAAGTATTAAATAACACAACATTACATTTATTTTTATTTATATTGTATTACATTTATTTATGCGTATTATATTATATTTTAATATAAAATTTACAGATGTTCTTTCCAAGATGGATGAAATAAAATAGAAATGACAGGCTTGTTCAAGACGGATTGGATAAGTTTGGATGATGTTCCATCATGACTCGAAATAAATACCTGTAGATTATACATTTATTTACGCTGATTCGAGTTACTACCCATGACCACTAACTCTGAAACCGGTAGATTCGTTGATAAGCCAATTGCGATGTCAATTTATTATAGATTAGCCTGTGCTACACAATTGCAACCTATTTTTAAAACAAATAAGAATAAGTATCAACTGACATTCAAATGATAAGTGATTCAGTACGATATCAAACAACTTAAACAGCCAAGTGCATATCGAACTAAAAAAGTTAAAATATGCAAGACAAATGCAAACAATTTATTCCATCTGACCTATTGATTGAGTCCAATAAATCGACATTGATTTACTGTTTTTTAGATAAGGGTTATTTAAAAAATTTGCATTTATGCCTTCACATTAAAACAGTATTGCAAGGTTTGAATGCGTGTTAAGATTAATATTTAACATTTCCTTAAATTCATGCTAATTTAATAATTTTTACATGATATCACACAAGTGTTTGTCGTTGTGATGGTAACTTTTTTATATTTTAATTGGATAACTCACAATAATGCTGAAATATCATAAAATATTTAAATGGTAAAAATACATTTTAAGCCAGATCTTTTACAATACAATATTGTTATGACAATTGCATCAAAACATACCCAGCATTATTTGAGTTAACCAATAAGTGAGAAACCGCACAAACCGTATTTCCGTACCTGTGGCCAAGACATATACGGTAGGTCGTTAACCCAGCGGGGTAAGTATAATTTGAATAAAAAATGAAGAAGAATAAACAATTATATTTGCATCAGAGGCATTCCTTTAAGTTAAAAAAAATTAGCAAATAATGAAAATCAAAAAATAAACCCCTAATGAATCCAGCAGAACATAATAAAAACAAAGACAAATATATAATATTTACATTTACAGTCCTTTAAAAAACTAAAAATTTTTTATAATTTCACATTACGCTACAATTAAAGGCTATGTAAAGACATTACGGCCTGTGATAATTTTATCTAAATGTTAAATATATGGTTATTACAATAATTAAAAAATGAAGACAGAGGCACACCTTTGTTCACTTATTATATTATAATACATTTGACGTTTGAATCAATAGCTCAAATCAAGATTTTGTTTTGGATTCCAATATATAGATAAAATATATGTAGGTATGTAAATGAAACCTTACCAGTAAATCCATTCGTTTGGGCTAAACTTAGCTAATCTATTCAAGCATTTAACAGGCTATGTATAGCTTCAAAGCGTGCACGATTTTGCTGTGTTAGTACAGCAAAATCGAGCGACATAGATCCATATGGATTACAAAGTTAAATCCCGAGATTAAAACTCGAAATTCGTCCAAAAGTATATGATAGAGACATACCTGTTAATATCTTAAATATATTTTAAATTTTTTTAGTAAGTGAAGGAAAATTTGGGGGAAAGCTTTTTTTTTTTGATGATACATATAATAAAGGCTATAAAATACGTCCAACGTTATGTTATTCGAATTTTTTAGAGTACGTGAATGTCTGTATACTCATACTAATTAATTATGGTTAATTAATTATTAGATTGAAGACATGTAACATTTAAGAGAGCAAAGCTTTATTTTTAAATTTTATTTATATTTATTACTCACACGGAACTAAAATTTAAACATACTTTTAAATCCAAGTGAAATCAAGACAAGTACGTAATCCTTTGGGAGATTCTGAGTCTGAACTTCTGATTTTTGCGAGAGATCTCCAAGCTGTCAACATCTACTATTACCAAAATAGTTAAATATACAAAAAATCTATTTGTTTGAATATGCTTTAATATACCGCATACAAAGTCGTGCGATCTGAGTTGTCGATGACCAAATCTCACCGATCGGCTTGATTCTTTAGCGCTATGGAGCGATATCTCATCACTCAGCATTTTTTACCACTTTAACCATAGAGAGTGCTTCGAGGAATTGTTTGGAATAATTCCTATCGCCGAATTCCACAACCGCACAACTAACCGTAATAAAAAGCTTCATCCCCACCGTCAGGTGCTTCTGTTCTGTTTTAAGATTTAGGTTTCGATACTGCCATTGGACTTTTGACATAAACCATAAATATAGTTTTCCTAGCTTAGAATGCACTATTAGATTAGAATGGTTTAACAAAAATTCTAGTAACAACAAAACATTGCTAGTCTTCTTTTTTAAAATAGTCCCTTATCGACTTAAAAGTGTGTGTGATTAAATACACATAGTATTTAATTCATGTTTATATGAAAAAAATGTACTAATAATGGTTTACCACATTTTTAAAAAAATACAACAATATAAAATAAATCTTCAAATTATTAACATTTGGTTAATTTATGTTTAAGCGCGATTTTGTTTCTACATTATATAAATCTAGATAGTGGCGTATAATATTTGGTACAAGGTCAATCATAATTTTTTCACTTGAGCCGAAGCGTCATTATTAAATGTTATTACATTATTAAATACGCATTTTGAAGTGAAATATTATATTATATTTATTTTATTTCAAAACAATAAATTACATTTGTATATTAATTTTATTGTCCAAATTTTGTACTTATAATTATTTTATGTCCAACACTGTTAATGTGGGTTTATATACATTCCTCCGGTATAATCGGAAAGCCCTGTGGCACACAGTTGGACATACATATATAGAATGTTTACCAACAAAACGATTATTAATTAAATTATTAATAGATCAGACCTCACTATTACTTTATTTATGCAAATTATTTAATTTTTTAAATTATTCCTAATTGTCTTAATAATTTTAATATTATTATAACCAATTTTTACCAATAGTAAGAATAACGATAATATTTAATTTTGAAAATATTTAACCAGACACAATAAAAGATTGGAATACTACGAGTATAATATAAAACCCTTATTGCTCTAATAGCTAAATCCAAAACGTGTAATTAAGTAGATACGTAATAATCAAAATTATATCATAAAAATCTACCTTATTTTGGTTTGGTAACTATTTTGAATGTATATTTTTTTATTTATTAGATAGGCCTAGTAATGCCACTAAACATTTTTACGGGATAGGGAGGCAAACGAACAAGTAGTTCACCTGATGGAAAGAAATTTACGCTGCCCATTGACACCTGCAACACCATAGGCATCACAGTTGCGTTGCCGAACTTTAAGACAACAAAAAAATAAGTAGGCTTGTTTTTTTGAAGATTTCAATGTCGTATCGGTTCGGAAATATCCCCGAAGGCAGCTGGTTCCATACATATTACCAGCATGTCAATATACCAACACTAAATGACAGTACTGAAAGACTCTGAGGCGATATTGTGTGAAAACGAGACTACTCTCTAAGTATTTTTGCTATATTTATGTGCATTATTTATTTCACGTAAATATATCCCGTAGATGTCATTTCTTCCCGTGCATATCGTAAGAAGCAACTATGAGAAAAAAATCCGTAGATAGACATCAGCGTCTACCCAGCAACAAAAACCAATCTGCTTTCTCTAATTCGCTTGCAAAGTGTACTCATTAGAGAAATACCCTTTAATAATATTCGTGGTCTGAAGAGACTGTTACCTCTGCATTGAAATATAGCAAATAACAGATATAGCAAAAAACAATACACTACATTAATATAGGAAATAACAATAGGACATTCCGTATCCGCTATCATCGAACAAGTTTTATAAACAACACCTTTATTACTGGCTTTTTTATTCCTATACGATTAGAACAATTGGAGCCATGGTGCTATTAACATGAAGATCCTGCAATTATTTTTTAACAAGCCATTGTTTTACTTAAGTTAGTAACATGGTAATTAGTTATGGGTTAAAAAAAACAAGGAAGCGTTGGAGTCCTTGAAGAGCGTTGCTCGTATCATTATGAAATTATTGTACAAAATAGAACAGCATATGTAAGATGCTATCAACTGACGTTGAATTTTAAATTTTATTTACATTGCATAAAAACATGTTAATATTTTTAAAGTGACTAATAAGCAATTAGCTACTCCTGATATTTTAAGTATTTACTATTCCGTAATGTTAAATTAAAGATGATCCTCACGCTTAGCAAACTGATTGGGTATCGCAGAATTATTTTTATTACGTAAGTAGATAGATGTTGCTGAGAAAAAACGGAATGACCTTATTTTATTCCAGTAACAACACAGTAGAAAGTAAGTTGTTGATATAAAGATTAATATTACAAAAGTTGAATAAGAAAAAATATCCCAAAGAAAAATTTCAACTATAAAAAATCTTTATGATACGCCATGAACAATATAAACGAGCGGTAGGTCACGGTCAACCTGTCCTTATATAACTGCATCTGATAAACACTGCACATATAATAATATGATAATAAAATACCACATGTATGTACAAAACGAGATTTCATCAACGCTCATAATTTAACGGATTTTCAATTTACTTAATACCTATATATCGGAGAACCGAGACCGCGACTCGGTAAACGTAGTGTGGGACGCCCTCCTGCTAGATGGAGCGACGATCTGCGCAAGGCGGCTGGCAGAGACTGGATGCGTGTAGCCGAATATCGGGCTGGGGGGGGGGGGGGGGGGGGGGGGGGGGGGGGGGGGGGGGGGGGGGGGGGGGGGGGGGGGGGGGGGGGGGGGGGGGGGGGGGGGGGGGGGGGGGGGGGGGGGGGGGGGGGGGGGGGGGGGGGGGGGGGGGGGGGGGGGGGGGGGGGGGGGGGGGGGGGGGGGGGGGGGGGGGGGGGGGGGGGGGGGGGGGGGGGCACACACACACACACACACACACACACACACACACACACACACACACACACACACACACACACACACACACACACACACACACACACACACACACACACACACACACACACACACACACACACACACACACACACACACACACACACACACACACACACACACACACACACACACACACACACACACACACACACACACACACACACACACACACACACACACACACACACACACACACACACACACACACACACACACACACACACACACACACACACACACACACACACACACACACACACACACACACACACACACACACACACACACACACAC
>JASFAT010001998.1:0-76983 GCA_031353405.1 Baronia brevicornis | reverse complement strand
CGTATAATCCGCTAA
The DNA here is from genome assembly GCA_031353405.1 of Baronia brevicornis. Classification (NCBI taxonomy): domain Eukaryota; kingdom Metazoa; phylum Arthropoda; class Insecta; order Lepidoptera; family Papilionidae; genus Baronia; species Baronia brevicornis. Next base: position 76,968 of record JASFAT010001998.1, on the reverse strand, counting down.
AGTTATTATTTCTAAAGATACCAATCACAGTATAAACAGTAGTATTGTTTTTCTAATATAAATTATTTAATTCCAGTCATGTTCACAATAACGCAAGAAGTGTAAATAACTAAATGAAATAATAAGGAAGTTTACTCAGTATAATTAATTATTTTATTTTATCTACTTAGTTATTTTCAAAAAGCATATATGCCATTATTTTCGCAGCTCGTAGACATACACATGTCCCAATGGTAGGTACAGGCCACCAGATTTCGCATTCACATAAACCCATCCCGTTTGTCTCATGCGGATTAGCGAGGCCAGACCAAACTGAATAAATATCTGTCAGCTATAAGCAGTTATATTTATTTGTTCAATTACGGGGCTCGAACCCACGACCATTCTCCTCAGACTCAGACTCCGTAGACGCAGCTCCGCTACTGAGCCGATTGGTCTGTATAATTTATATCATATACAAAAAAAGAAATTCAAAACAAATAAAAATTAATTTGCGAAAATTAATTACGAATATTGCAAAATACTAAAAAATATCTTTATCTATTATTTTTTTAAAACATAATAGGCATTAAACAAAGATTTTTATTTGACTCAACCACAAATTAATAATATGACACTAGGAAAGTATATATTTGAACAACTTATAACAAAGTGTATATTAAAACAGTCAAAAACTAAAAAGAAATTATTTTTTAAAAAAAGACAAAAGCCTCGAATTTGGAAAAAACCTTGTTTCATACTCAGAGTCTTTATTAAGTGCCAGTAACATGATTCAGCTATTAAATCTTCTTTAGAACTAAATTATTAACAATAATTTAGAAAAATCAAATTCACTCGTTTTTTGACAAAGGAATATATATATAACATTAGTAATTCTTTAAGAAATTCATCTTAGCAAAAACTAGTGACACGTCACTCTAAGCCACGTGTGTTTAATTTAACAATACTAGATATACCCCGCAAAAAGTATCTTGTTAAATCAATGTAACTGTCTATTTATTAATTATATGTAATATACAACTGCATATAAAGTATAAATACACACACATACACATATACACACATACACATACACACACATACATACACATACACACACATACATTGGATTGCTTCGGTTTCCGGTTCGGTTCGACTTGGATGAGTACGGTGCGTTTTTCCGAAACTTCTTTTCGCGCATTACTATTCAGTGGAACCGATCAAACATTGAAAGCTTCAAAAAATACGGCTACTCATAACTCAAAATCTAGCTATGCTTCTGCATTGTTTAAAGAGCTGCAGACGTCTATAAACCACACCTTCACGGAATATCGGCGTCAAGCCCACAAATTCAGGGATCCGGAGGCGTAATTTCTTTCCACTTTCTTTATTATCTTCTTTCTTTCCCATTACTCTGTCCTTTATCTCCCATTACTCTGTCCTTGCTCTCCCATTAAATCCTTTTCACACTTGATATTTACCTACTGAAAGTAAGTAATACAGTATGCTACTGTAGATACAGTGCTCTTGGTGTTGTTGATGTCGGTGGTGTTTGCTTTTAATCAAGTGACCCGCTTGCTCGTTTGCCTATCTATTATATAAACATAATATCCGCCTGTCTGTCTGAAAAATACATATAAAAAGGGAAGGGAGGGAAAAGAAAGGGAAAAGGCGGCGTTATTAATTTCACCATTTCCTGATTATAAAATATTTATCTCGAAATAAAAGTACTTTTAGAAAGAAATATAGCGTGAAACAATAATATACAAATGAGTACTTTTCATGTTGATCACTGTATCGTGAATATATCTTGATAGAAGAATGAATACTAGATATTAATCGGTGGGAAAAGTGGGCGCAAATCAAAATCGCAAGCGATCTTATTTTCCAGTTAAATTATTGCAAAGAAAACAAATAATTGTATAGTATGAAACAAAATATTATAATACATAAAATTGTATCATATGCTCAGTACTTATATTCAAAACATCATATTGTAAGTTTTGTTCGTCTGTTCTTCCCCCTAAACATGCATAGCGACAACTGAACTACGCTGTACAAAAGTTAAGACACTTTTTATGATGTAATTAAAATTAATTCTTACCTTAAAAATATCGACTTTAGAACTTTCATGTTACAGACGCCCTTTTAGTATCAATTTTGAAACAATTGTAAATCATCAGTTGCTATATATATTATGATAAGCGTCTGATAAATAGTGTCTGAAATTGGCAACGCCTTGAGCATAGGATAACATTCTCTTTAACACCATTTTATTTGTTTTGTACGGTTTAACAATGTTATTTTTAGTCAGAAACAATTTAGCTCAAATAAGATCAAGTGCTCGTATTTTACACATGTATAAAATTATTGAAATAGACTGTTTTTCATTTGCAATTGTACATATCAAAGTTAAACTTAAATTCGTGTGTAGTCTACGTTCGCAATCTTCTTATATATGTATGTACATATATCTTTAATTTATTGTCTCTCTTTCATTAAAGATTTGGTTATATACTTGTAAATATTCTTTATTCAACAATAACCTGATATAATCCCTTAAGTTTTTTAACATTTATTGACATGAAGTTTAAATAATTTCGGCAAATAAAAGTATTTTTGAGAACAGTCTCATAAACTCCTGGAGGTAAACAATATAATTTCTAATTGAACAGTATAAAAAGATCAAAAACCACTTGAGAAATTATATTTTCAAAATTTAAAACAATATCGCAATAAGTTAAGAACTATAGACATTCTTTGTAACTAGATATACATTTTGTAGTTTGCATAGGAATAGATTGTCGTCTTGCACATTAAAAAGGACTGCAATAACATTATAGTCTATTAAGAGGACAGAGACTATGACGGCGACAGCAATCTTCCTAACATTTTCTGCAAGCCATTTCACATTTCATTTAATAATGAAATTAAAGCTTTGTGTTAACAGTTAGTATGTAAACTCCAAAATATTAATAAAGTGCTGTATAGCCATAGTTATGAAAGTCAATTTCCTTAAAAGAGGTAATCCTAGCTGATAAAAGAAGTACTAACTTTGGATACTGTGATATTTTTCCAATTGATATATTTCTAATGGATCTAAATATTGAATGTTTCTTCGTCTATTTCTCAACAAAAGCATTTATTATAATTATTTTTAGTTAACTTTCAAACTCTATAATAAATTTAAACATGAAAGCGATTTTATTACTTTATCTTACAAAAATACTGATTGTAAACAATTACAAATTATGTCGTAAACGAGCTTCTGTGCTGCTTATATCCGCATGAATGGCTGCATCCGATACATTATATATTTAGTAAGCAAACATGTTTCGCATACTAAAGCCTTTAGATATAATGCCAATATTTATTGTCCATATATCAATAGTGATGGATTTCCGCAAAGTAACGCCTGACTCCATTAATAATTAATAAGTTCATATAATTAACGTAAACTAAATCAAAATCTGTCTCTTCTTGTTAAAAAATTGTAACGAAACTTTGTTTATATAAAATTATTATCAAAAAACAAATTTGAATCAGCTATGGTTATTTCAAAACTGTTTAGCCGGATAAATTACGTGATTTAAATATATACGTATAGGTAGTAGGTATTAAATCTGATGTAATTATCAATTACAAGTTGGATCAACTTAAGCAACACTGTCTATCCTAGTAAGTCAAATTTTCCGTGAAAAAAAAAGTCAAGAGACGTAAAAATAAATCTATCGATTTTATATGGAAGGTATACTTTTAAGATGAAAGTTTTATTGCTCCAAGCTCAGAAAGTATAGTATCGAATAATAAATCCAAAATAAACGTAAAAAATTCATTCAATTCATGTAAGATTTTGATTTAATCCTAAACTTTGAATTTGTTAAAGTAAAATAAATTAAACAAAATACAAATGAAGTTATGGCCACTACTAGCTATTTTAATAAAATATTTAAGGTATTAATAGACTGACAACCAATTGGTCCAGAAGCGGGGTTACCGCCTATGGAGTCAATGTCCGCGGGTTCGATCCCCGCATCGGATCCGCAATTGAACAAGCGTAGTGAAGAGGCCCGTGCGCACCAGTGGGACATGTATATAATATATGGATTGCAAAAAAAATTAAAAGACTAAAGAGTAAATACCGAATATGTATGTATTTCTGCATAAGTATGAAAAATATTTCTTATATAAGAAAACGAGTAAGATCACCTATATATAAATCAAAGCCTTTAAACTCATCTCGCCGTATTAAAATTTCATGTTTAATAAAACGAGAAAATGATTTAAGATTTCATTCACTACAACACTTATATGACAAAGATTAAGATCCCAGACTCAATGTGAAACCTAAACACCCTATAAATATAAATCTCGAAATAAACATCGACCCTAATTTACGATAAGCCAATATTTCTTAATTGAGCCATTTAGATTCAACCATTTAGACCCATAATGTATCAACATTATAATTTTAATCGCTATGCGGTACTAACTTATTTCCCTTTCATGCTTTCAAAGACTACATTCATCTCTATACTGCATTCGTACGTCATATTGTGGAAAAAGGCACAATGTTTTATACGGTTATGAATGTACACATACGCTTTTTTATAATAGAAATATTTTTATTCGATATGAAGCTTTCAATATGAATTAAAATTAATACATGAACTTATTTTTGTTAAATTTCTTACATCTATAACGGTACATAAAATATTTTATCACAAAATTAAGTATGGTTATTATTCATTTCCAAATGTGCTCAGAAAAATAATTATATTTCTTTACTTCAATTATCAATAACTTGAATACAGCTGTACACAGGCCTTCAGAATACGTCACTCAGCCCGATCCTTGACTATATGTTCACTTCGTTACTTAAATAATATTTTTAAAAATAATTCACTGTTTATTTTATATTATTTATATTACACATATTTTATTTCTATTTATTGTCTTTATTAAAGCCATCATCAACATAATTTAAAATTCCACTCAACTGCTGAAGAAAGATATATATGTCTGAAGTTGAGAGATTGTGCCTCAGTCTTTATGATGAGAAAGCAAAGCAATTAGAGAGGCAGGCATACCAATAAATGCAATAATTTGCATTTATAAACATCAGCTTTTCATTCTTTAACTTTATTCCATTCTGTATAAGTCTCACTGCTGAGCAAGAAGCCTCACCATTTCTGAAGGAATCACCATTAATCCAGAACGTTTAACAATGATTAATGGTGCAAAATACATATAAATATGCCCATGTTGCCATCGAATTCGCGACCAATGACTTCGAAAGCGGTAGTTTTTTCAAATAAGCAAAAAAGGTCGTTAAAAATATAACAATAATAATTTAATTATTATTTTTTTTATTTTTACATAAATAATAACACTGTATTTAATTTATATACATATAATGATTATACATATTTTTAAGTATTCCCACTCTATGTCATATTTAATTTAGTTGTATATTTTCATGCCATGATTCTTTGTATTTCACTCATAATCAACATAATTTAAAACTCCACTCAACTGCTGAATAAAGATACATATGTATGTCCGAAATCGAGAGTCTTTGCCTCAATCTTCATGGTGAGAAAGCAAAGCGATTAGAGAGCCAGGCATACCACTAAATACTACTGGTACCACAGGCCTGTAATAGAATATGCCAAAACATGATGGATATTTAACCGACATTGATGGTATGTAATTGAAATTACTTCGCTTAAATTAACTTCGTTATTGAAACAGTCCGGTAATTTATCATAAAAAAATGGGAAGTTTTAACGAAAAAGTCGACACATGTATCTATTGAATTTGAATCCTTTAATCCATGTTTAGACTAACCTTTTTATTTATTTTTTTAATAAAATATATTGAATGTTAAATTAGTTGAAGTTAAGATAAATATTATCCCAAATTATATGTACGACGATACGTTACATGATACTATTTAATAGTGATCAAATAAAGAAGGGCAGTTAGTATAAAAGTTATTCAAGCATAAACTAATTCATCTATACAACTTAATATTATTAGGAAAGTTATTAAATACAGAGTTGGCTCTACGCAAACTCCGTTTATGTCTACTCATTAAATAAACTTGCAAAGTTGAACGGCTTTCGTATAAATTCTCATAACTGCCCACGATATTTGTACCGGTTCATTGCATTACATTTGCATTTATAAACGTCAGCTTAAAATTCTTAAACTTTTTTCGATTCTGAAAAAGTCTCACTGCTGGGCAAGGAGCCTTACTATTTCTGAAGGAATCACCATTAATTCAGCTTTACAGTACGTTTAAACAAAATTAATAATGCCATACGTATAAATATGCCGATTTGAGTTTTTCAAATAAACAAATAGGGTTGTTAAAAATATAATAATAATATTTTTAAATATAATAATAATAATAAATTTATTATTTTATTTTTGCATAATAACACTGTATAATACATTTACTTAATACACATATTTTTAAGTATTCCTCTATCTCTATGTCTATTACTCTGTGATATTTAATTAAGTTACATATTTTCATGCCTTGATTCTTTGTATTTCACAATTAACGTTGCATTTACCAATTTAAGTCACGTTTTACGCCACAAATGAAATAAAATAAAACGTATATCCTAATTGAAAATTGTATCTCAAACTGCCTTTTTAAATATCAGGTACAAAAACGTAAAATAATGTCAATGGTTATAAAGCTGCAAGTTCTTAAAATGATAACAAGCTGTGTCAGTTGTAAATTCAGTCATGATAAATATAATAAAAGTTACTTAACCTATTATTTTGTGTTTTTATGCTAAACGATAATTATTTTTTATATAATAAATAATTATTCTATACTTACTTATTTTATCCCAGTACCTTGTCTTAATATATATTTACTAAATAAAGAAGAAAAGAAATTATATTTGTGATTATATAACAAACATTCAATCGGTTTTTCACAAACTAAAGTAGTGAACAGATTGAAAAAGCATATTTTATACTCTTCTTACAGTTTGCCCTCGCGTTATTTCCAACCGTTATTAAACGTTTTAAGCGCACCATTGTTGTGATAATTTTATTCATAAATCTACCAAAGACTGAGATTGACATTGTTTGCATCCATTATTAAATGCTGTGTAAACATACATTTAGTATACGTGGTATAAAATGTTAGTGATGTGATAGAAAAATCAGATCAGAAGAAGCAATGATATCCTTCTTATTTATGTTATTTTTTTAAAAAAAATGTTTAATTTACTCACAAAACTCCGTCATACTAGAGTTATAATCTAATGCATGTTTAGTCTAATCTAATGCATGTTGTTACTACCCATGTTTCATAACATTTCTATATCTGGTGTAGTATGGCTTTAAAAGCCAGTTTGTTTGTTAAAACATAAAACTCCATGCAGTCCTTTTTATCTCACAAGTTATACGATATGTTTGTCAAGCTCTCGTAGTTAAATGTCTCTCCTTAGTTATTGAAGAGAGATAGAAACTTCGTGATTTTATTTCAAACTTCTGGATTATTTACTTTTAAATATTTTTCCTACCGGCCATGTGTTTTATTTAGCCACTAAGATGAAATTTCATATACCAATAATAAAGAAAATAATAATATACCGAACAAAGAGGTAAAGATAAAACTTTTTGAATAATTTTAAACGGTAAAATGCACTAAACTAATGTACCTGAAGCAAATAGTCCCTTACCATAACAAGAGAAGAGCATTTTTTAAAAAGAATGTACAAAATTTTTAAACCAATTCTATCACATCCTACCATACCACGCCTAATCATAATCAATACATCTATAATTCTCCACATCTGGACTTTCGCCTTCCTTAAATTTGAGGAGTGTTTACATAGATCCTTGATTTGAAATTGCCGACTACTTTTTATAACTCAAGTAGACGTTACTGCGTGTCTACTGGTATCTGCTCTCCCAGTCACCTCACTGCAACATTCACGGAAAGAAATTGGGTGGCCTTATTCTACGCTTACATGCTCTGTAATACCCAGCATATCATAATTTACTCTACGTAACACAAGGAAGGCGAGTAGATACATGCAGAGTCAAGCATTTTGCAACACTGACAATGCTGTCCTTAGTGTTCATACATACCTATCGTCACGCCTGTCTCCCGTAGGGTTAAACAGAGAGCACAGATCTCCATCTGCTATGATCTCAGAATACTTCCCTTGCTTCCTCCACACTCATTATTCTCCTCATGCAAGCCCACTGATTAAGGATACTCTTGACCTGGCCTTTCTTAAAAACTTCAGCGATTTGGTCAAGGTATGTTTCCCGTGGTCTTCCCTTACTGACCCTTCCATCCACTTTCACAACGTAAATTTCTTTAGCCAGTCGTCTTTCATCCATTCTCTCTATATGCCCAAACCATCTAAGCATCCCTTTCTCAACTTTTGTCACAAAACCTTCTTTTACTTCACATTGTTCTCTTATATCTTCATTTCTTGTTCTATCATTTAAAGATACGCCACACATACTTCTTAATGCTCTCATTTCCACCGCATTTAGTCTGCTTCTACCAAACCCAACTTTCACTACCATATATTAGAGTCGGAACAAGCACCCCCTGATGAACAGCCAGTCGGGCCATTTTAAACACATATATAACTATGCTGCACTTAACATAAAGGTATTACAATAATTTATCCTAAGTAACACCGGGAAAGCGAGTAGAAGACACATGTAGAGTGAAGTAATTATCGACACTAACAATGCTGCCTTTAACATAACTATGATAAATTTAAAAAAAATTAATTTAAAATGTTAAGTTATAAAATACTTGTCATTGGAGTCTGTCCTTCCGTTGTTAAGAAAGAAAAATTGTGTACATAGAAGTGACAACTTTAGCGCCAAAGTTTATTATAATCTATATATGAATGTTTGTTTTATTATTGTTTTAGATTCTGGTTAAGTAAAATGGCCAGTACAAGAAAGAACGTTAAAAGCAGTTCAGCATCAGCAGTCACCGGTATTCTCGCACTACTCCTCGTCATTTGCCTCATTGAATGTGCTACAGGTAAAATATATATTAGATGTAAATATACAGCTCAGTTGTGTACAAAAATGTAGATGGAGTAAACTAAATATTGAATCCCGTTAAAAACTCTAAAGTTTTCGAAAGAAGTCTTAATGATTTTAAAAAAAGTTCCTTATCATTTTATAAAAGTTTTATTAAAACTGATGAAGCAATACTCGAGACTTAATCAGACAAACATAAAAATTAGGGGAAAAAATTGAAACAGATTTTGAACTTTGATTTCGTGCAAATCTACTAAATTAAAAATGAAAAATTTTAAGTCTCAAACTTCAGTTTAAAAAAATTTTACTCAGCAGTGGTAATGTAAGTAAGCACTAAGAAAGTTTTTTTTTTTAAAATTAAATACAGTTACGAAAAAGTTTATATACTTGAATACCAAACGTATTAATATTAGTAAACGCAGATATTTCAACACTACATATACACTACAGTTTTATTTATAGAAGTATAATTATTAAATAAATAGCTTATGCTGTAACCGTAACAAAACATAACTTCCTACGTGTAAGTAAAAATTGTAAATTTTTCCTTATGATCGAAATCGAAAATATAACGCTTTACACATCATAAGAATCGTTAGATATTTTCTATTAGTATAATATTGCATCAAGTCAAATCCAGATTTATATAAGGTGGATATTTCAAGCTTAAAATTAGATTTAAAACTTACCTACATTTACGGAATACAAATAAAATTAACCACAAATATAACGTGTCAGCAAACATATTAGATTAGGAAATATGGCGCGGGTTGTGTTACATTTCATGACTTCACATAAGAAAACTAGTTATCATTATCCAGTCTTCAATTCAAATATTTATCATCATCTATTATACATTTTTAATAATATATATGTAGATCAATCCTATTGGCAACACATTCTTGAAAACATGTTGCTTATTATCCTATAAACAATAGTTGAAAACGAAGCCTTTATGTAAAGAACAGAAATAAAAGATTATAAAGAGATAGGTAGAGTATTATCTTCCGCAGAAAAGTAGGTAAAAGAAAAGGTTTCCGTTTTCTGTGTCGTGTCTAGGAAAATGCTTACAATACTAAAGCAATCCAATGCAGATATTTAGATCAGAGGTAAAACGTTGTTTAAAATCATTCTTATAATGATACGCTTTATTTGGAGACATAATTGTATTTTCCAACTAATTAAAGATTAATATTTAAATAAAATAACAATAACGATTTTCTATCCGTATTTATGATTTTTTAAAATGTAATTCTAAATGGTTTCCGCCCCTCAATTTTAACAATAAGACAAAAGTAAGTAGTGAACCGTAACCGCATCCAAACAATTTATTTAAATTTCGTGAAAAACGGTATTTTGTTATTTTAAAAAGTAATTTAAGTGCGTCTCACGAGGGCGAAAAGCGATCAATGACAAGCCGTTTCGCTGCGATGAATGGCAGCGGATGGAGCTTTGTGGTCTCTGCCAACCCCTACGGGGAATAAGCGTCCGGAGCGAAAATCCGGACATATTTGTTTCAGACATTATGTTTAGTTGGTGTAAATCTTCTTTTTTACTTTTTCGAGAATATATCTTGCATTTATGTTTCAATTGTTTATTTACAAGAATATTTAAGAGCACTAATTCAAACTTGAGAATAAAATAATTCACTTGTTACTGTCACATTTTTTCACTAAAATACATTTTTTACTAATTGAAGAAACAGACCAACAAGCACGTACCAAAATATGAAACAAACAATATTAACTTCTTGAGTTTCGACGAACGCAAATTGATTTAGTGTTTCAAAACACATGTCGGTGATTTATAACTTTTTATTGTACTTGGACAGGTTTTTGTACTAAGGGCACTGATTCAATAATAGTTTGTTATCTTTGTTAGTCGTTTAGAATAAGTTTTCCAGTTTCTCTAATAATGTTTTGTAGTTTATTGTATATGCTTAGTATTTGAAAAAATTTTGTTTCAGTTAAAAAATATATAAACAAAGCTCAACAAGTTGAAGACCATGCTAGAATTCAGTTAATCATATATACCAAATGATATACAAATGACAAAGCTAACGAACAGACTCCGAATAAATACCTATAAGCTGCATACAAAAATATTTATCCTGATAGAATCGAACCCACAATCCCTATCTTAGAAAGGCACTTCGCTACAACGTCATTTGGATTATCAATACTTATTAAATGGCTCTTCAAAATCCTAATTTTGTTTATTCCCTTAATGCGAACATTTCGAAAAGTCAGTCAGTATCGAATGAATTTTATGATTAAAACATGTCATAAAATCACATTTATATAACTGAACACTTATTTAATTATCTTGTTGGTTTGATTGTTAACCTAAATCATACTAGTACTTACTCATGTACATAGAGTAATTAATACCCTATACTGTTACTCTATGTACCCGATAGCAATTCCCCGTGGAGAAAGAGAGAAGTGAAAAAAAGAAGAGAGAAGTGAAAAAAAAAGATGTGGTGCCGAAGAAGAATGCTTGAGATATCATGGACTGAGTTTCCTACAAAAATTGAGATATGCCGGAAACTACGACTTTTATTATTCATTCAGACGTTGACTGCTGACAGTCTTCTAGTATGTGGTCCAATAGTGTCTCTTATTACATTTATGGGAAGAATTTTTTTTTATGGGGGGCTTATTTTAAGTCGGAAATCACAAAGCAGAACAACTTAATATTTATAAAGCAATTTAAATAGATTTTTTTTTCATTTAAATGAAGATTTTCCCATGCAAATTCGGTTGTGTAGAACAATGACGACTTAGACTTGCTTAAAGATATACATTTTCAAGGTACTCAAAGAAAGTTATTTAAGTCGTCATAGACTGGCTAATATAGTATAATAATAAATATATTTTGTCGAATTATATTTGAAGTACTATATTGTTTCGAGTACCCTGATAACAAGTCTATGAATTTTGAATTGTTTCAATTGAAATTCAGATATTATGATTAAGTTTATTTATATTGAATTAAACATTGCTGTTGTGCAAATCTTTGAGGTGTCTATTAAAAGCTATATCTCAATTCAGCTTCTTATATATACAGTTGTATGTTAGTATAGCTTTCTTAATCATTTAATATAATACCTTGTAAGCACTTTTAATTTTAAACAATTTTCAGATAATTTTAAGTAAATACAAATTTAATTCTAGAAGTAATAATTTTTTATAAATTGTAATTTTAACAAATTTCTATATTTTTAAGAAAATACAAATTTATATTATATTAGAAATTTGTAATGTATTATAAATTTCTGTATCGCATGCAAACATCAATCATATATTTTTATGATTGAAGTTTGCAAGTTTCTTTCAGCAGACGTAAATTAACCAAAGGACAGGTAAAAAATATCTGTAGAGCTCATAATCTGAAAGGGTTCATATTTGATTGAACACAAGTAGTGTAAAATTGCGTACGTTGCTGTCTCTTAAAAAATGGAAAATAAAGATAAAAAGAGAATGACATGAATTAATGTAAGTTTAACGATTCTTGTAAATTTTCCAAATGTAGTTGTATTAAGGGAATAAACAAAATTAGGATTTTGAAGAGCCATTTAATAAGTATTGATAATCCAAATGACGTTGTAGCGAAGTGCCTTTCTAAGATAGGGATTGTGGGTTCGATTCTATCAGGATAAATATTTTTGTATGCAGCTTATAGGTATTTATTCGGAGCCTGTTCGTTACCTTTGTCATTTGTATAGCATTTGGTTTATATGATAAACTGAATTCTAGCATGGTCTTTAACTTGTTGAGCTTTGTTTATATATTTTTTAACTGAAACAAAATTTTTTCAAATACTAAGCATATACAATAAACTACAAAACATTATTAGAGAAACTGGAAAACTTATTCTAAACGACTAACAAAGATAACAAACTATTATTGAATCAGTGCCCTTAGTACAAAAACCTGTCCAAGTACAATAAAAAGTTATAAATCACCGACATGTGTTTTGAAACACTAAATCAATTTGCGTTCGTCGAAACTCAAGAAGTTAATATTGTTTGTTTCATATTTTGGTACGTGCTTGTTGGTCTGTTTCTTCAATTAGTAAAAAATGTATTTTAGTGAAAAAATGTGACAGTAACAAGTGAATTATTTTATTCTCAAGTTTGAATTAGTGCTCTTAAATATTCTTGTAAATAAACAATTGAAACATAAATGCAAGATATATTCTCGAAAAAGTAAAAAAGAAGATTTACACCAACTAAACATAATGTCTGAAACAAATATGTCCGGATTTTCGCTCCGGACGCTTATTCCCCGTAGGGGTTGGCAGAGACCACAAAGCTCCATCCGCTGCCATTCATCGCAGCGAAACGGCTTGTCATTGATCGCTTTTCGCCCTCGTGAGACGCACTTAAATTACTTTTTAAAATAACAAAATACCGTTTTTCACGAAATTTAAATAAATTGTTTGGATGCGGTTACGGTTCACTACTTACTTTTGTCTTATTGTTAAAATTGAGGGGCGGAAACCATTTAGAATTACATTTTAAAAAATCATAAATACGGATAGAAAATCGTTATTGTTATTTTATTTAAATATTAATCTTTAATTAGTTGGAAAATACAATTATGTCTCCAAATAAAGCGTATCATTATAAGAATGATTTTAAACAACGTTTTACCTCTGATCTAAATATCTGCATTGGATTGCTTTAGTATTGTAAGCATTTTCCTAGACACGACACAGAAAACGGAAACCTTTTCTTTTACCTACTTTTCTGCGGAAGATAATACTCTACCTATCTCTTTATAATCTTTTATTTCTGTTCTTTACATAAAGGCTTCGTTTTCAACTATTGTTTATAGGATAATAAGCAACATGTTTTCAAGAATGTGTTGCCAATAGGATTGATCTACATATATATTATTAAAAATGTATAATAGATGATGATAAATATTTGAATTAGACTGGATAATGATAACTAGTTTTCTTATGTGAAGTCATGAAATGTAACACAACCCGCGCCATATTTCCTAATCTAATATGTTTGCTGACACGTTATATTTGTGGTTAATTTTATTTGTATTCCGTAAATGTAGGTAAGTTTTAAATCTAATTTTAAGCTTGAAATATCCACCTTATATAAATCTGGATTTGACTTGATGCAATATTATACTAATAGAAAATATCTAACGATTCTTATGATGTGTAAAGCGTTATATTTTCGATTTCGATCATAAGGAAAAATTTACAATTTTTACTTACACGTAGGAAGTTATGTTTTGTTACGGTTACAGCATAAGCTATTTATTTAATAATTATACTTCTATAAATAAAACTGTAGTGTATATGTAGTGTTGAAATATCTGCGTTTACTAATATTAATACGTTTGGTATTCAAGTATATAAACTTTTTCGTAACTGTATTTAATTTTAAAAAAAAAAACTTTCTTAGTGCTTACTTACATTACCACTGCTGAGTAAAATTTTTTTAAACTGAAGTTTGAGACTTAAAATTTTTCATTTTTAATTTAGTAGATTTGCACGAAATCAAAGTTCAAAATCTGTTTCAATTTTTTCCCCTAATTTTTATGTTTGTCTGATTAAGTCTCGAGTATTGCTTCATCAGTTTTAATAAAACTTTTATAAAATGATAAGGAACTTTTTTTAAAATCATTAAGACTTCTTTCGAAAACTTTAGAGTTTTTAACGGGATTCAATATTTAGTTTACTCCATCTACATTTTTGTACACAACTGAGCTGTATATTTACATCTAATATATATTTTACCTGTAGCACATTCAATGAGGCAAATGACGAGGAGTAGTGCGAGAATACCGGTGACTGCTGATGCTGAACTGCTTTTAACGTTCTTTCTTGTACTGGCCATTTTACTTAACCAGAATCTAAAACAATAATAAAACAAACATTCATATATAGATTATAATAAACTTTGGCGCTAAAGTTGTCACTTCTATGTACACAATTTTTCTTTCTTAACAACGGAAGGACAGACTCCAATGACAAGTATTTTATAACTTAACATTTTAAATTAATTTTTTTTAAATTTATCATAGTTATGTTAAAGGCAGCATTGTTAGTGTCGATAATTACTTCACTCTACATGTGTCTTCTACTCGCTTTCCCGGTGTTACTTAGGATAAATTATTGTAATACCTTTATGTTAAGTGCAGCATAGTTATATATGTGTTTAAAATGGCCCGACTGGCTGTTCATCAGGGGGTGCTTGTTCCGACTCTAATATATGGTAGTGAAAGTTGGGTTTGGTAGAAGCAGACTAAATGCGGTGGAAATGAGAGCATTAAGAAGTATGTGTGGCGTAACTTTGAATGATAGAACAAGAAATGAAGATATAAGAGAACAATGTGAAGTAAAAGAAGGTGTTGTGACAAGAGTTGAGAAAGGGATGCTTAGATGGTTTGGGCATATAGAGAGAATGGATGAAAGACGACTGGCTAAAGAAATTTACGTTGTGAAAGTGGATGGAAGGGTCAGTAAGGGAAGACCACGGGAAACATACCTTGACCAAATCGCTGAAGTTTTTAAGAAAGGCCAGGTCAAGAGTATCCTTAATCAGTGGGCTTGCATGAGGAGAATAATGAGTGTGGAGGAAGCAAGGGAAGTATTCTGAGATCATAGCAGATGGAGATCTGTGCTCTCTGTTTAACCCTACGGGAGACAGGCGTGACGATAGGTATGTATGAACACTAAGGACAGCATTGTCAGTGTTGCAAAATGCTTGACTCTGCATGTATCTACTCGCCTTCCTTGTGTTACGTAGAGTAAATTATGATATGCTGGGTATTACAGAGCATGTAAGCGTAGAATAAGGCCACCCAATTTCTTTCCGTGAATGTTGCAGTGAGGTGACTGGGAGAGCAGATACCAGTAGACACGCAGTAACGTCTACTTGAGTTATAAAAAGTAGTCGGCAATTTCAAATCAAGGATCTATGTAAACACTCCTCAAATTTAAGGAAGGCGAAAGTCCAGATGTGGAGAATTATAGATGTATTGATTATGATTAGGCGTGGTATGGTAGGATGTGATAGAATTGGTTTAAAAATTTTGTACATTCTTTTTAAAAAATGCTCTTCTCTTGTTATGGTAAGGGACTATTTGCTTCAGGTACATTAGTTTAGTGCATTTTACCGTTTAAAATTATTCAAAAAGTTTTATCTTTACCTCTTTGTTCGGTATATTATTATTTTCTTTATTATTGGTATATGAAATTTCATCTTAGTGGCTAAATAAAACACATGGCCGGTAGGAAAAATATTTAAAAGTAAATAATCCAGAAGTTTGAAATAAAATCACGAAGTTTCTATCTCTCTTCAATAACTAAGGAGAGACATTTAACTACGAGAGCTTGACAAACATATCGTATAACTTGTGAGATAAAAAGGACTGCATGGAGTTTTATGTTTTAACAAACAAACTGGCTTTTAAAGCCATACTACGCCAGATATAGAAATGTTATGAAACATGGGTAGTAACAACATGCATTAGATTAGACTAAACATGCATTAGATTATAACTCTAGTATGACGGAGTTTTGTGAGTAAATTAAACATTTTTTTTAAAAAAATAACATAAATAAGAAGGATATCATTGCTTCTTCTGATCTGATTTTTCTATCACATCACTAACATTTTATACCACGTATACTAAATGTATGTTTACACAGCATTTAATAATGGATGCAAACAATGTCAATCTCAGTCTTTGGTAGATTTATGAATAAAATTATCACAACAATGGTGCGCTTAAAACGTTTAATAACGGTTGGAAATAACGCGAGGGCAAACTGTAAGAAGAGTATAAAATATGCTTTTTCAATCTGTTCACTACTTTAGTTTGTGAAAAACCGATTGAATGTTTGTTATATAATCACAAATATAATTTCTTTTCTTCTTTATTTAGTAAATATATATTAAGACAAGGTACTGGGATAAAATAAGTAAGTATAGAATAATTATTTATTATATAAAAAATAATTATCGTTTAGCATAAAAACACAAAATAATAGGTTAAGTAACTTTTATTATATTTATCATGACTGAATTTACAACTGACACAGCTTGTTATCATTTTAAGAACTTGAAGCTTTATAACCATTGACATTATTTTACGTTTTTGTACCTGATATTTAAAAAGGCAGTTTGAGATACAATTTTCAATTAGGATATACGTTTTATTTTATTTCATTTGTGGCGTAAAACGTGACTTAAATTGGTAAATGCAACGTTAATTGTGAAATACAAAGAATCAAGGCATGAAAATATGTAACTTAATTAAATATCACAGAGTAATAGACATAGAGATAGAGGAATACTTAAAAATATGTGTATTAAGTAAATGTATTATACAGTGTTATTATGCAAAAATAAAATAATAAATTTATTATTATTATTATATTTAAAAATATTATTATTATATTTTTAACAACCCTATTTGTTTATTTGAAAAACTCAAATCGGCATATTTATACGTATGGCATTATTAATTTTGTTTAAACGTACTGTAAAGCTGAATTAATGGTGATTCCTTCAGAAATGGTAAGGCTCCTTGCCCAGCAGTAAGACTTTTTCAGAATCGAAAAAAGTTTAAGAATTTTAAGCTGACGTTTATAAATGCAAATGTAATGCAATGAACCGGTACAAATATCGTGGGCAGTTATGAGAATTTATACGAAAGCCGTTCAACTTTGCAAGTTTATTTAATGAGTAGACATAAACGGAGTTTGCGTAGAGCCAACTCTGTATTTAATAACTTTCCTAATAATATTAAGTTGTATAGATGAATTAGTTTATGCTTGAATAACTTTTATACTAACTGCCCTTCTTTATTTGATCACTATTAAATAGTATCATGTAACGTATCGTCGTACATATAATTTGGGATAATATTTATCTTAACTTCAACTAATTTAACATTCAATATATTTTATTAAAAAAATAAATAAAAAGGTTAGTCTAAACATGGATTAAAGGATTCAAATTCAATAGATACATGTGTCGACTTTTTCGTTAAAACTTCCCATTTTTTTATGATAAATTACCGGACTGTTTCAATAACGAAGTTAATTTAAGCGAAGTAATTTCAATTACATACCATCAATGTCGGTTAAATATCCATCATGTTTTGGCATATTCTATTACAGGCCTGTGGTACCAGTAGTATTTAGTGGTATGCCTGGCTCTCTAATCGCTTTGCTTTCTCACCATGAAGATTGAGGCAAAGACTCTCGATTTCGGACATACATATGTATCTTTATTCAGCAGTTGAGTGGAGTTTTAAATTATGTTGATTATGAGTGAAATACAAAGAATCATGGCATGAAAATATACAACTAAATTAAATATGACATAGAGTGGGAATACTTAAAAATATGTATAATCATTATATGTATATAAATTAAATACAGTGTTATTATTTATGTAAAAATAAAAAAAATAATAATTAAATTATTATTGTTATATTTTTAACGACCTTTTTTGCTTATTTGAAAAAACTACCGCTTTCGAAGTCATTGGTCGCGAATTCGATGGCAACATGGGCATATTTATATGTATTTTGCACCATTAATCATTGTTAAACGTTCTGGATTAATGGTGATTCCTTCAGAAATGGTGAGGCTTCTTGCTCAGCAGTGAGACTTATACAGAATGGAATAAAGTTAAAGAATGAAAAGCTGATGTTTATAAATGCAAATTATTGCATTTATTGGTATGCCTGCCTCTCTAATTGCTTTGCTTTCTCATCATAAAGACTGAGGCACAATCTCTCAACTTCAGACATATATATCTTTCTTCAGCAGTTGAGTGGAATTTTAAATTATGTTGATGATGGCTTTAATAAAGACAATAAATAGAAATAAAATATGTGTAATATAAATAATATAAAATAAACAGTGAATTATTTTTAAAAATATTATAAGTAACGAAGTGAACATATAGTCAAGGATCGGGCTGAGTGACGTATTCTGAAGGCCTGTGTACAGCTGTATTCAAGTTATTGATAATTGAAGTAAAGAAATATAATTATTTTTCTGAGCACATTTGGAAATGAATAATAACCATACTTAATTTTGTGATAAAATATTTTATGTACCGTTATAGATGTAAGAAATTTAACAAAAATAAGTTCATGTATTAATTTTAATTCATATTGAAAGCTTCATATCGAATAAAAATATTTCTATTATAAAAAAGCGTATGTGTACATTCATAACCGTATAAAACATTGTGCCTTTTTCCACAATATGACGTACGAATGCAGTATAGAGATGAATGTAGTCTTTGAAAGCATGAAAGGGAAATAAGTTAGTACCGCATAGCGATTAAAATTATAATGTTGATACATTATGGGTCTAAATGGTTGAATCTAAATGGCTCAATTAAGAAATATTGGCTTATCGTAAATTAGGGTCGATGTTTATTTCGAGATTTATATTTATAGGGTGTTTAGGTTTCACATTGAGTCTGGGATCTTAATCTTTGTCATATAAGTGTTGTAGTGAATGAAATCTTAAATCATTTTCTCGTTTTATTAAACATGAAATTTTAATACGGCGAGATGAGTTTAAAGGCTTTGATTTATATATAGGTGATCTTACTCGTTTTCTTATATAAGAAATATTTTTCATACTTATGCAGAAATACATACATATTCGGTATTTACTCTTTAGTCTTTTAATTTTTTTTGCAATCCATATATTATATACATGTCCCACTGGTGCGCACGGGCCTCTTCACTACGCTTGTTCAATTGCGGATCCGATGCGGGGATCGAACCCGCGGACATTGACTCCATAGGCGGTAACCCCGCTTCTGGACCAATTGGTTGTCAGTCTATTAATACCTTAAATATTTTATTAAAATAGCTAGTAGTGGCCATAACTTCATTTGTATTTTGTTTAATTTATTTTACTTTAACAAATTCAAAGTTTAGGATTAAATCAAAATCTTACATGAATTGAATGAATTTTTTACGTTTATTTTGGATTTATTATTCGATACTATACTTTCTGAGCTTGGAGCAATAAAACTTTCATCTTAAAAGTATACCTTCCATATAAAATCGATAGATTTATTTTTACGTCTCTTGACTTTTTTTTTCACGGAAAATTTGACTTACTAGGATAGACAGTGTTGCTTAAGTTGATCCAACTTGTAATTGATAATTACATCAGATTTAATACCTACTACCTATACGTATATATTTAAATCACGTAATTTATCCGGCTAAACAGTTTTGAAATAACCATAGCTGATTCAAATTTGTTTTTTGATAATAATTTTATATAAACAAAGTTTCGTTACAATTTTTTAACAAGAAGAGACAGATTTTGATTTAGTTTACGTTAATTATATGAACTTATTAATTATTAATGGAGTCAGGCGTTACTTTGCGGAAATCCATCACTATTGATATATGGACAATAAATATTGGCATTATATCTAAAGGCTTTAGTATGCGAAACATGTTTGCTTACTAAATATATAATGTATCGGATGCAGCCATTCATGCGGATATAAGCAGCACAGAAGCTCGTTTACGACATAATTTGTAATTGTTTACAATCAGTATTTTTGTAAGATAAAGTAATAAAATCGCTTTCATGTTTAAATTTATTATAGAGTTTGAAAGTTAACTAAAAATAATTATAATAAATGCTTTTGTTGAGAAATAGACGAAGAAACATTCAATATTTAGATCCATTAGAAATATATCAATTGGAAAAATATCACAGTATCCAAAGTTAGTACTTCTTTTATCAGCTAGGATTACCTCTTTTAAGGAAATTGACTTTCATAACTATGGCTATACAGCACTTTATTAATATTTTGGAGTTTACATACTAACTGTTAACACAAAGCTTTAATTTCATTATTAAATGAAATGTGAAATGGCTTGCAGAAAATGTTAGGAAGATTGCTGTCGCCGTCATAGTCTCTGTCCTCTTAATAGACTATAATGTTATTGCAGTCCTTTTTAATGTGCAAGACGACAATCTATTCCTATGCAAACTACAAAATGTATATCTAGTTACAAAGAATGTCTATAGTTCTTAACTTATTGCGATATTGTTTTAAATTTTGAAAATATAATTTCTCAAGTGGTTTTTGATCTTTTTATACTGTTCAATTAGAAATTATATTGTTTACCTCCAGGAGTTTATGAGACTGTTCTCAAAAATACTTTTATTTGCCGAAATTATTTAAACTTCATGTCAATAAATGTTAAAAAACTTAAGGGATTATATCAGGTTATTGTTGAATAAAGAATATTTACAAGTATATAACCAAATCTTTAATGAAAGAGAGACAATAAATTAAAGATATATGTACATACATATATAAGAAGATTGCGAACGTAGACTACACACGAATTTAAGTTTAACTTTGATATGTACAATTGCAAATGAAAAACAGTCTATTTCAATAATTTTATACATGTGTAAAATACGAGCACTTGATCTTATTTGAGCTAAATTGTTTCTGACTAAAAATAACATTGTTAAACCGTACAAAACAAATAAAATGGTGTTAAAGAGAATGTTATCCTATGCTCAAGGCGTTGCCAATTTCAGACACTATTTATCAGACGCTTATCATAATAAGCAACTGATGATTTACAATTGTTTCAAAATTGATACTAAAAGGGCGTCTGTAACATGAAAGTTCTAAAGTCGATATTTTTAAGGTAAGAATTAATTTTAATTACATCATAAAAAGTGTCTTAACTTTTGTACAGCGTAGTTCAGTTGTCGCTATGCATGTTTAGGGGGAAGAACAGACGAACAAAACTTACAATATGATGTTTTGAATATAAGTACTGAGCATATGATACAATTTTATGTATTATAATATTTTGTTTCATACTATACAATTATTTGTTTTCTTTGCAATAATTTAACTGGAAAATAAGATCGCTTGCGATTTTGATTTGCGCCCACTTTTCCCACCGATTAATATCTAGTATTCATTCTTCTATCAAGATATATTCACGATACAGTGATCAACATGAAGAGTACTCATTTGTATATTATTGTTTCATTCTCTATATTTATTTCTAAAAGTACTTTTATTTCGAGATAAATATTTTATAACCAGGAAATGGTGAAATTAATAACGCCGCCTTTTCTTTTCCCTCCCTTCCCTTATATGTATTTTTCAGACAGACAGGCAAATATATTGTTTATATAATAGATAGGCAAACGAGCAAGCGGGTGACTTGATTAAAAGCAAACACCACCGCCTGCAGACATCAACAACACCAAGAGCACTGTATCTACAGTAGCATACTGTATTACTTACTTTCAGTAGGTAAATATCAAGTGTGAAAAGGATTTAATGGGAGAGCAAGGACAGAGTAATGGGAGATAAAGGACAGAGTAATGGGAAAGAAAGAAGATAATAAAGAAAGTGGAAAGAAATTACGCCTCCGGATCCCTGAATTTGTGGACTTGACGCCGATATTCCGTGAAGGTGTGGTTTATAGACGTCTGCAGCTCTTTAAACAATGCAGAAGCATAGCTAGATTTTGAGTTATGAGTAGCCGTATTTTTTGAAGCTTTCAATGTTTGATCGGTTCCACTGAATAGTAATGCGCGAAAAGAAGTTTCGGAAAAACGCACCGTACTCATCCAAGTCGAACCGAACCGGAAACCGAAGCAATCCAATGTATGTGTGTGTATGTGTATGTATGTGTGTGTATGTGTATGTGTGTATATGTGTATGTGTGTGTATTTATACTTTATATGCAGTTGTATATTACATATAATTAATAAATAGACAGTTACATTGATTTAACAAGATACTTTTTGCGGGGTATATCTAGTATTGTTAAATTAAACACACGTGGCTTAGAGTGACGTGTCACTAGTTTTTGCTAAGATGAATTTCTTAAAGAATTACTAATGTTATATATATTCCTTTGTCAAAAAACGAGTGAATTTGATTTTTCTAAATTATTGTTAATAATTTAGTTCTAAAGAAGATTTAATAGCTGAATCATGTTACTGGCACTTAATAAAGACTCTGAGTATGAAACAAGGTTTTTTCCAAATTCGAGGCTTTTGTCTTTTTTTAAAAAATAATTTCTTTTTAGTTTTTGACTGTTTTAATATACACTTTGTTATAAGTTGTTCAAATATATACTTTCCTAGTGTCATATTATTAATTTGTGGTTGAGTCAAATAAAAATCTTTGTTTAATGCCTATTATGTTTTAAAAAAATAATAGATAAAGATATTTTTTAGTATTTTGCAATATTCGTAATTAATTTTCGCAAATTAATTTTTATTTGTTTTGAATTTCTTTTTTTGTATATGATATAAATTATACAGACCAATCGGCTCAGTAGCGGAGCTGCGTCTACGGAGTCTGAGTCTGAGGAGAATGGTCGTGGGTTCGAGCCCCGTAATTGAACAAATAAATATAACTGCTTATAGCTGACAGATATTTATTCAGTTTGGTCTGGCCTCGCTAATCCGCATGAGACAAACGGGATGGGTTTATGTGAATGCGAAATCTGGTGGCCTGTACCTACCATTGGGACATGTGTATGTCTACGAGCTGCGAAAATAATGGCATATATGCTTTTTGAAAATAACTAAGTAGATAAAATAAAATAATTAATTATACTGAGTAAACTTCCTTATTATTTCATTTAGTTATTTACACTTCTTGCGTTATTGTGAACATGACTGGAATTAAATAATTTATATTAGAAAAACAATACTACTGTTTATACTGTGATTGATATCTTTAGAAATAATAACTTTAGCGGATTATACGTAAAATAGTTGCCATTTTTTTCTAAATAGTGAATTACCAATTTAAACAATTTTCCCTAAATAAAATAATAAGACGTGCCTTATAATTATATTTAATAATTACCCAGGCATTATAAATTATATTAGATAACATTTTGTTATTGTTTTGGCTTATGATTTGATATAAATGAATGAGTTGATTTCTAACAAGCTTATTTGAAATTATGTGAATATTTATAAATATTATTATAAATATTCTTACACTGTTTATATGTAGAATTAGTAAACATGGATATACATATATATTTTAGTAGTTTTTAATTTTGGAAAATTACTTAATCAATGTAATCAAATTAGTAATTAAATTATATCATTTTAATAATTAGTATAAAATTAAGTTATATAAATAAAGTTAATTTTAAATATCCATGAAAATGACGCCTATTTTTTTGGTTTGATTGGTCTTAAAAATGAAATGATGATTATGATGATGATGTAAATAAAATATAGCAAAAAATAAATAAATATAGCAAAAATAATTTCATATTACAATTAATACTGAATTTAATAAAAAATATTTTTAGATAAACTTACTTGTTTGCAGGAAAGTTCACGCGTCTCTTGCACAAGTCAGCCACAGTCAACAGAATACAGGTGTCTACGTATCGCCCAGTTCACGCTTGCCTTTATATAGCCGCACGCAGTTCCTGTACGAAATACATAATATAGCTACATAGTCTAGTATTTAATATGGGACATTTTAATATCCATATTAGTCCTGAGTTATAATACTTCCTTCAGTTTTGATTAATTTTTTATGCGGTTTTGGGATCGAATCAGGCATGGAGAAGTCATATAAGTGTCATGCTCATATTTTATTATTTATAAGTCAATGACGATTAAAAAGTTTATTGTATTATTTTATTTTTACTAAAAAGAAGAATGTAAATAATGTGAAATTTATTCAATAATTTAATTTGTGATCCCAGTTACAATTGTTTTTCGATTATTTATTGAGAGCTATCTAAGTTTGTGGTAATTGGATAACTCCTACATTTTAAAGATGTGCTTTTGGAATCTTTGTTGGAAAAAGTAACGCTGTATCTTTTAAGCTTTATAAACATTTATCTTATCCTTATATTAATTATGATTTCGTTGAGTATAGGGAAATATTTTAGAAATATTTAAATATTATAACCGGATTTAACTAAAGAAGGCAAGGAAGGGTATATAGTTAAATATAATCCCTGATAGCCCAACCCACCTTAGATAAGCGTGGTAGGTTTGATTTTCATTTCTCTATGTCGAGCAAGTAGGCTATGTAATGATGCCACGAGCTGTAAAAAATAAAGATTTGTTAGAAAAGAACATGAACTACTTCTTATTTAGCCTATGTTTTTTTTGTGTATTTTATTTTATTTTCATCTTATTAGTGAAATAAGAATACGGCACGAGTGGGATTTAAAATAAATGTTAAATATGGAACGATGGATAACACCCAATTGTACTTAGATTTTTTAATTCACTTACCTTAGGAGCGTCGTGTCACCAACTGGAGGAACAGACTCAGATGTAACGTCCCGAATTGCCAAAGCTAAAGGAGCTTTTGCATATCTCCACCCTGTGTGGCATTCGAAACACCTATCTAACAGAGTGAAACTCAAAATTTTTAACACTAACGTAAAGTCGATTCTACTGTTCGGATGTGAGAAAAGTACGAAAGAACTAGTATGCAAACTCCAGGTATTCATCAACCGCTGCTTACGCTGAATCTTTAAAGTATATTGGCCGCATAACATGATCTCCGACGAAAAACTGTGGAGAATCAGCAAACAGGACCCAATAGACGTTCAGATGCGTCAAGAAAAATGGATAGAGCATACTCTACGACGCCACGCCAGTCATATCCCCAAACAAGCCCTCAAAAAACTTGGCTATCCTGGAACGAAGTGATGCGTGCGACGCGACAGATCGAGATAGAGAAGCGTCGTTCCTGCCCTATGCCCCACTAGGGGGACTAAGAGCTCAGAGAAAGACCTACAACTGTTCGAAACATATTCAATATTTCTTATATCTCGTGTGCCAACCAAGACCATTTTTGACAATCACGCTATTAAACTAATGCGTCGAACGTTAAAAAAAGTAAAAATACAATATTGAAAGGTATTTTCATTTATGTTGTTTTTCTTTGTTACGCTTTAAGTTTTATCAATTATGTAACACCTTTTTAAATTTTGTTTATCTTCCTGCGAAAGCTAATATTAGTTAAATTTTGCTTGTAATAATTCTGACTTCTATGTTGTTCTATTTAAGATTTGTGTTTTGAAAATAAATATTAAAAGCTGTAATATTGTAAAGTTTGAAATAAAAATTTGAATATACTTATACGCTTGTGATCTGCATTGTTTTATACATAGTTTTAAGTAAAGCACATTTAAAGTACGATTCTAATGCAAGCAGCATTATTTGAAAAATATATATTTATGGTAGGTTTCGCAAACTATGATAATATTATTATAATTTGAATTTTATTTTAAACAGTGATTGCTATATTAATTGATATACTCAATTCAAGAATAAAATTTAAGTCAACCCAATGGCTAATTTAAGTCCAGTTACAGAGACTGGACTTAAATAAGCCATTCTCCTGGGAGACTCTCCTGGGAGATCATCTATATGTTTAAACAGATCCTCAACACACTCTCCTGGGAGATAATCTATGTGTTTAAACAGATGCACACAAGAACACACACATTTATTACATGTATTTAACATTTTTTGATTTTTTAAATGGAATTATCATCATTTATTTAGCAAATTTTCCATTAATAAAGTTGCAATTTTTAATATTATTTGGACATTATTGTTAAAAATTTAAATTTACCAAAAGCAAATTGTGTGATGATCTATGCATTGTATATCAATTGTTTCAAATTACAGTCCATGTAATACTTTCCTCCAAATGGTAATGGACATAGACAATGATACCAATTTTAAAAGCAATAATATAACAGTGGGGGCTTTCTCCATTAAATAATCTTGTAATAGTTATGAACGATTATTGCCTTTTAAAATGTAATTGTCAACACATAGAATGTACCAATACGATTAGAGCGCTGGCAAAATCTTATGAAACAATCTAAGATTAAATGCAAAAAGTTGCGGTCAATAAGTTGAAAAAATGGAAATAAATTATGTTTAATATTTAAAGTAAAATCGACTAGAATGGATAGAAACTAGAGATCCTAAAGAAAGCCGAATTTGAATGAGTTATTAACGATGCCAACATATGGCTTGGTCACCTGGAGAGAATTGAATCCACCGTCAGTATCGATGGAGGGATTTGCGATTCGCCAACTTGATTAAGCCCAACCAATTGGCGGAAGATCACGCAACTCCGTCACCAGTGGCGTGTTTTCATATCGGAGGCCAAGAAGCACATTGGGTTGATGAGCAAAAGTAGGTAAGTTTAAAGTGTGAGAAGATACGAGGGAGACATAGAAAAAGTGAGAAATTTAACGAGATAATAAATCATGTTTTAAAATAATTATTTAACTTCTATTATGGAAATAGGTACGATACCATTGGTCCACAGATTTTTTTTTATAATTTACTCTAATATGACTTATGGTAATAGAAATCAAAAATTCTTTGCGATTTCAAACAGGAATTTAAAAGTCTTTATTTTTCATGAAAAAGATGTGAATGGAGAGGCAAATGAGCAAACGGTCATTAGATGGTTAATAATTACCGTTGATGAGGGAAATTTGCTATATCATCAATACTGTAGATAGGTTGACTAACTTCGACTAAGATGTGAATAACAGGAAAAGAAAAGAGAAGTGAAGGAACGTGAAACACACTCACTCATCGTACGGAAGGCGGCTATGGTCGAAAATTTACCCCTAACGTTAACATGGTGAAGTACTTCCCCGATATACCCGATCTATTTGTACGGTAGCATAGCTTGTGATCAAGCCATGCTACCGTATATTTAAAAGCTTATTTGTCTATATGTACTCTTAAAAAGTTAAATCATTTTTGGAAGACGGTCTAGTAAGTCAAAAGTACGGAATATGATTTTCCGTTGTGTGTAACCTAACTCAAATCAAAGACTTGTGATAGTTAAGTACTTGTTGTAGATTCGAGATATCAAAGTATTGATCCGAAAGTTAACGGTTCAGGATTGTTGTGCAAAAAGTTAATTTTAATTTAATTATTAGTCAAATTAGTTGTTTGGGGAATTGTTTCAAGGATGTTTTACGGAAATAACCATTGAATTAAAAAAAAAAGGCAATGATACTGCTAACATATAAATCATTAATTCCCAGTAGACTGCTAACACAAAAATGCAAGATTAAAAATACATAAAATTGTTGATCACGTTTAAATTAAAAGAGACGTAAAAATCATAATTACAAAAATATAAAAGAGTTTTTAAACCTCAAGAACCTCCTCTTATTTGAAAACGACTATTAATGGAATAGATTAAGTGGGAGGATAGTAAATTATTTGAAAAGACTATATACTGGATGCGTGTACCCGAAGATCGGGCTAGGTGGCGCGCCTTGGGTGAGGCCTATGTCTAGCAGTGGACTGCCGCGGGCTGATATTGGATATACACTCAAAACTCTCAAATCGTAATTTCACTAAATGGTACCATGTTAGTATTTACTATTAACGTTGTTAGTGATTATAGAAAAAAAACTTTACATACAATTTTAAAATTTTCTAAGCTTTCCGAAGCTTAGTCTGCACCATGAATGGGTTGACTCATCCGGAGAATTACTACACTTTTGCAAAAAACCGATTTACTATGTGTAGTAGCTTTGAGACTGGTCTTAATTCGATGGACGTTGGGGGTTCCAATACCTTTCTCCTTGTCTTATATTTGCCTTCTTCTTATCTTACTCAAAGGTAGGTAATACAGATGTATTATCTACCTTCTAATCTTCTAAAATTCTTATAACACATATACATCGAAGGTAGGCAATATATGCAGGTGCATGTATTGCCTACCTTCGATGTAGGTGATGTATTGATGCAGATGATACTATGTGTAGAAGCTTTGAGACTAGTCTTAATTTGGCTGACGTTGAGGGGTCCAATACCTTACTTCTTGCGTTATATTATCCTTCTTCCATTATTCTTATCTTACTCAAAGGTAGGTGATACATCTGCATGTATTGCCTAACTTTGATGCAGATATGCGAGCGGTGGTTATTCCTTACTAGATTAAGCGATAATTTTGCCCGGGGTGATTGTCAAAAATTAGATGTTTATAGGCAAATGTCCGATATTTGCCTATAAACATCACATAGGTGGCGGTCCTTAGGGTAGAAGAACTATGTCCAGCTGTTGACTGATACGGTTTGATGAGGATGATTATGCGAAAGCGAAAGATATGCAGCAAAGTAGAAATATAAATTATATCACTTTCATAGGCAAATAGCATCGATTGCTGTTGGGTTCTACGATATACTCGTAAAATGATGTTGGTCATTATTTAGTGTAATAGATCGGACTTACTCATCTCGATCAAAATTATGGATGCATCATACTAAGTGGCTTTGCTATAGAGAAAATATGATACTCTTAGAATCGTTTTTGTAAAGTCATGAAAAAGTAATACACTATACTATGCGCTTCTGATTCATTGGAGCTTTTCCATGGTCGACTTTTACAATACTCAAAGGAGAAGTGGCGGTAAAATTCTGAATATGTAACAACTTTTATCATAAGATAAAATAAAATTATAGAAAGTAATAAGATATTGTGTGTGTTAAAATTCCTCATAAATACAAGAAGAATACAAGAGTGTTACGCTAAGCACTAGAGTGCTAGACAATGATACTGTTTTCGTTCCCATATCGTTCTTTGGATCATATATTCATGGCGGCTTGGGGATTTTCAGCGTGGTTGTCCATAGAATAATATTTGCTCCTATAATCAATTCGTACAACATACACAAGAAAAATCTGATGGTTCTATTCTATGCCGGTAACCACACACCAAAAATGAACTTTGAAACTCTTAATAACTTAATTAAAATTCTAATAAAATGCTGTTATTTAATTCAAAAGACTTGTTATTTGCCGAAAAGAAATTAATTAGTTTTTCTATGTTCCTGAACAAATTTCATTCAGAAATAGCAGCTGCAATAATTGTCTAAATCAAAGTACATCGCATTGTCAAAGGCCAAATAACGTTTATTGACAACGTTCAAGTAAATTTCAAAACAATGACGGTAGAGGCGTGAAATTTTGATTTCAGTGGAACTCTTCGGACCAAGTATTGAATTCAGCATACAATAAATCAGGCATTGGCTTTCGGTCCCGCTGTTGTGTTGCTTATTTCTCGGACTGCCGCACAACGTTAACGAAACAATAAAAGCAATACAAACGTGTATTCACATGATTTCGAATGTTTGTTTGCCTCAACTCACGGTAGTATTTTTGAAATAAGAATATTTAATTAAAATTACTTTTCACAATTTATTAATTTTTATTTATTTAAATTTAAATGCACATTTTATGCTGATATAACGGACTAAATATCAAAGGCATTTTCTCCCACTCAACAACATTGGGAAAGCAGAAATATAAAGAGGTGGCACATACGTACATAAGAAAATAAATAGAAAGGGTAGTGATCTTTTATTAATATATATATATATATATATATATATATATATATATATATATATATGTGTGTGTGTGTGTAATGTTATATTAATTGATAATATAGTTTACAAAAAACTTAAATGGCACAGTGCCCTGGGTGTTATGCATTTATGACGTTTGGAGTGTGAATGTTATTGTTGTAGAGGTTGTTATTTGAAACATTATGAAATGGTTTTATTTTTAAGAAATATCTACTTTTAATAGGAAATTATTAATAAAATTATCAAGTTAAATTATAATCAATACCATGACTGTCGAAAACGGGGATTGTTTGTTGTTTCTAAGTATAGGATTTATCTTAATTATTATTGGTTTGAATTGAAATGTTAACAAGAAGGCGGCAAGATTTGTTTGAGATGAATATTGCTTGTATTTAATTATTGTAATATTCCATTTGCTTTATTCATTAACTGTTTGAGGAAATTATCTATTAATTTAAGTAAAATACGGAATAATTTCCTGACCTTTCAAGGGTTTTAAACAATTATTTTGAAATAAAATAAGATTTAAATTAAAACATTTTTATCATATCAATATATGTGTACAAAAGCTAGAAAAATAACCAGAAATAGCTTCAGTGATAAGGACTGTACTTAATATCTAAGGTTATAGATTTGATTCGTATATTCGTTTATGAAATATTTTCGCCCTAACACAAGAATCGGTAGTTTAGATGAAATGGTTAACAAGAGTTTTAGTAATATCAAAACAGTTTCTTTAAAAAAAAGAAAGTACTAAATATTCTCAAACAGTAAAAATACTTTGTCATCGGTTAATAATTGTTTAATGTCTGCGTTGTGAAAGATTTTCTCAATAAATTATCTCAGAAACAATTTTGCATAACTAACTTGCTAATCAAAACGTTGTCAGAGGTAACTAATTGAAATAATTTAATAAAAACGTGGAATTATCATTCAGTTACGTATATAAGTTTTTTTTTAATTTAATCTAATTGTTTTATATCTTTTCTATTTTCTTACATTTAATAAAGTATACATAAGTCTACTAGTTTAATTAAGATGTTACTTTTAATTGAATAAATTGTTATATATGGAAAAAAAATATTTAAAAGATTCCTTGATTCGGTTTTCATTATCCTTTGTGGCGTCCAGTAGAAAACTGTTATGGCTATATTTATGGATGGATTATTATAGTTGGATATAATGCTTCAGAATAGTAACTTTACCGGTCAAATGATGCACGTCTAATTTAAGTTCTCTGAACAATTTTTCATGGAACTTTACATGTAAATAAATAAAATTATATTTGCAGTCCAGAGAGTTCCTTTTATTAACGACTGTAAAGTTATTTTCAAATAAAAACTTATAACTGAAGGCTGTAGATGTAGATATATTTCTACTAGCTATAACTTGCAATTTGTGATGTACCGAAATTCAACATAGCGTTGTATTTATTTTTATCTATATTCTATTTTTATATATAGTTTTACCTATCTTATTATTACGAAATATTAAGTCAACAAACTTTAATTTTCTCGTGAATCACTGACAATATTCTACATAAGTATTGTAATGAATTCTCGAGGCGGGTTAAACTAATATTTCCACAACATTTTGAATCTAAATTAACGCAAATATTTATTACTCGCTTATTATCTTATTTTCACTTCTTGTTTTTTTATTATAAGTATTTTCGAAAGGTAAGTGAACTTTGTGTAATAATGTTTCCATGATTTTAAATATAATTTTTAACAATGGTTTTCCATGAGATTCACTAACGTAAAGCATTGTTATAACATACACGTTTATTTTTTGAGCAAACAGCCAACTATACTCTTTTAGATGCAAACATATCATTCATTATTTGTGTTAAGTGTGCCTATAATATAAATCATGAAAACAAAAAACTAAACATAAAACAAATATTCAAAGTATTTTATTATATACTTTATGTTAGTGTAATATTTAACATTTAATCACTTAAACAGAGCTTTTTTGGAGATACCCAACAAATATATCAGAATAATGTTTGTAACAATTCTGTGGCGGCAATTAGTGCAGGATATTTACGGTCCGATTGTTGCGGTATACCTTAGCCCCGCTGGCTTTGAGTGCGATACACTAGAAGCATTCTGTCGTCAAATCATTTTATATTTTCTTTTTTAGAAAACAATATTAAATCCTATAATAACACTAATACATTTTTACCTTAAAATGCAATAAACATAAAACAAAAATGAAATAAATACATACATATGTACATATATACGATCACGTCTGTTTCTTATAGTGGTAGGCAGAGACTAGAGGCCTTCATCTGCTACGATCCCGGCACACTTTCTTTGCTTCATCCACACTTATCACTCTATACAAGTTCGTTGGTTGAAGGCACTTTTGACCAGGATTTTTACTTTAAAATAATCTTTAATAATTTGCATTTAATAATTAATCAATAGGAGTGAATCTTAAAAGGGAAAACATTAAAAAAGTTGCATTTTTGCTAAGACACTTAATAATAATTGCTAATTTGAATATTTTTTGGCTAATATCACTGGCTTGATATAAATATTTTCTTAGTTAATTCACCTACGGTGATATATATCTTTATATATTATACATTTCAAAACTGTCTGCAGTATACTATATAACCTTCATATAAAACAGTATAGAAACTTCATTAAGTGTTAGTTAACTGAACTGGATATATAAAATTCAAGTATTTTCGTATTTTCTTCAAATGGGTTTTAATGTTGCGAACCAAAGATAGGTATGATTAACACGTTGAGATATGCGGACAGTCAAAAGTTTTACTTGGCTACAATCCGCGACAAGCAAACAATAACAGAAAATTAATAATGTGTGTTTTCCTGCTGAATGAAGTGGATTTATTTGGAACTTAACCCAAAAACTTACCGAAAAATGGCCAGCAACTCTTAAGTTCCAAATAATTCCACTTCATCCAGCAGGAAAACACACATTATTTATTTTCTGTTATTGTTTGCTTGTCGCGGATCTTAGCCAAGTAAAACTTTTGACTGTCCACATAGTGATGGATTGCCGCAAAGTAACGCCTGACTCCATCAATAACACGTTAAGAATAAAATCTAGTACAACAGCCAATAGAGTGTTTTCTTGTAATATGACTATAAATGGCATTGAATTTTTTAACATTATATATATTCTATTATAAACTCAAAAAGTTAACACGCCGCAAATAACTGATACGACGAATATATACGGCGCTGGTAGGGAACGTGTTAATGTATGAATGTGACATCATACAATAACCTTTATGTTATCTGTTTAGTGGTACTAACTAAGGAAAATGGGTATAATATAGTACATCCTATGTAATAACCCACCCATGAAACGCTCAAATGAAAATATCCTTATTAGAATATTCTGCTCGAAATGACTAATATATTTTCGATGTCAGAGTAATAATGTTATTGTGACGTGACCATTAAGCTATAATTAAATATTGTAGGTCCGTAATCCTAACCTGTAGTGTTGACGAGATGATTTGAAACCTTGTAGCCATAGTAGTCTAATGCGGTCCTATTTTTTCGTCACTCCTCAGTTCTGAAGGAGGCCAATGTCCATCAGTAGACTGTTACAAATGTATTATTGATAATATGTATTACTGATAATATCTATAAATAATGAAAGAGGCCTACTCTTTCATTTCTATAGCATCTAATATATTCTATGCTGTCAGGACAGCCTTTTTATCAAACAGATAGATAGACAAGCATAAGTGCTACTTGGTGGTAAGCGATCACTACCACCGACGGTTATTATAGATGCATTGCCTGGTTGTTTAATACGTGAATAATAAAAGAGAAGCAGGAAAGGAACTGAAGTTGTTCACCAAGCCCTTGATGGTCATCGAAGAAAGCGCAGTAAAAAATTAGAAATAGGTTATCTGTAAGGCTGAAATATTTTTCCGGACGAACTAGCTCATTTATTCATGCATACAAAAACTGCAAAAAATGTTGATATGTTGTATAATCACTCTGCAAGTGTATCATGTGCTGCAACATCACACGTGTGAGATTATAAACGACATTGTCTAATCATGATAATTTATAAAGTACAAAAGTTTGGTAGCAATTCAAACTATAACAGTGACATACACGGGATATTTATCCTAACAGACTAACAGATGAAGGAGTCATGAATACATTATTCAAAATGATTTATGATTCAATTTTCGGGTAACTTCGTAACTTACATAAATAAAAGTTTTGATTAATTCTTGCGGATGTAAATTAGATTATTCGAAAATTTAACATTAATAATTTAATAATTTATCTGTGATTTAATAATTTATCTATTTTATTTATGCTTTTCTATTTTAACTATGGAAACCATTTTTATGGAAGTGTTAGGCAAACGAGCAAGTGGGTCATC
The DNA here is from genome assembly GCA_031353405.1 of Baronia brevicornis. Taxonomy (NCBI): domain Eukaryota; kingdom Metazoa; phylum Arthropoda; class Insecta; order Lepidoptera; family Papilionidae; genus Baronia; species Baronia brevicornis. The sequence continues at coordinate 42,104 of JASFAT010001998.1, read as the reverse complement.
TGATGGTAAGGAAATACCTGTGAACATCTGCAGTTCTACAGGAACTACAAAAGCATTACACCTAAGGTTAAAAATATAAACAATGGGAGAAGATGAAGAAAGTAATGGGAGTCGAAAAGAGAAATAATGGAGGGGAAAAGAGACATAATGGGATCCCAGGAACTCTGCACTCACTGTACAAAACGCAGTAATACAATTAAGTGCTACCACTTGACAACGACATTTTGTGGGAATGTTGTACTTCCTCGGTCGAGACAGTCTATCATTGCTACCATGGCTCTACCACAATTATATATAAATAAAATTAAAATATGTTGAATTTAATAATAACTAAATAAACATAATATTATATAAGATAGCACGGAAAATAAAAAACCGACCAAGTGAAGGATACATTGAATGTTCCAATAAATGAATGCATGAGGAGGACGTTAGTGCGAGGAGAATGGGAATGGAGAATGGCGGTGGAGAATAAGACAAGCCACAACCACGAGTGATGATCACAACTGAGAAGAACTAAGAAGAAGAAAAAATATATCATTTATTTTAAAATTGTATGACTATTCTTTTTAAAGGAAAACACCTTTCATCTTTTCATAAATTGTTCTATTAATGTTACATAACTTGATTTATTATGTAATGTTATTAAAATAAAATACACTTCACGTAAATGTCGTGTATCGACACCCCATTAACTGTCGAATTTAACACTTATCAACCATTTTAGTGGAACGTCAATTTGTTGTGTACACACCGGTTTACGAGCGATTCTGACCCTTCGGCGGTAAGGTCAACTAGTTAGATTATACATAATACTTAAGTTGCTTCATTACCTTTTTTAGTAGTATAATATCAATTGCATGTTCATGGTCCTATCCTAGCCGATTCGGTAGCGCAACCTTTTTTGAAGCATCCCATAAACTTCGATTGCGCAAGACATGTGCCTCAATAATCTCGCGCAAAAACAGTCTCGCCTGATTCCTATTTCACCCAATGAACTTTTTTTTATGGGATAGGAAGGCAAATGAATAGGCGTGTTATCTGATGGAACGTAATCAACGCCGCCATACCGTCCGAAGCGTGGTAGGTAAGCTACAACTCTGACGCCGGTTTTCTGCGGAAGTGTGGTACTTCCCCGGGCGAGCCGGCCCATTCATGCTACAGACGAATAATATGCCATTCTTGACAAAGTATTCGTCTACAGCGTAGCTCTACTACTATAAAAAGCTTTTATTGAATGAAATGCTTTTCATTCGATGGGACTGGAAACAAATTTCGTAAGTGGTTTTCGAAATTATTTACAAATTACATTGAAAATTTATAATTGTATTAAACATAAATTTCATTTTCATCCGGACTTGAACCTAGAATCCTTGGCTAAGATATCATGTACTATAACCACTGAACCAAGTGGTTTATAAATATTATAAAATGTGTTCATTGCTGTTTTTCTTTAAACTCACTGCTGCGCGACGCCGAAACATAAATCAATTTAAACATATTCAGATTGTATCTCTATATGGTTTGTCTCTTTACTTTTTAATTTAAAACTCCTAATATTTTTTTATGTAAATTTCACGCTATGAATAAGTAAGCAGCCAGTAATAGATTAATCTTAGAAATTAACGGCGTGAACGAAGACGCGGCCATTTTATTAGACCATTTAGCTATAAATAATATAAAATTCAAATTTGTAATACGTAATTTATGATGAAATGTGCTATATCGTTGCTGACAAAGAATGGTCGTACCTTATATCAGCGTTTAATTGAAAATAAAAGTTATTTGTGATCTCTAATTTTCCCGCCAAGACTCGGAATAATGGCAACACTAATCAAATTTTGAGGGTAATCAACGCCCAGCAATGGGTTCTCACGATTCTGTCGATGATGATGGTGAATAGTATAATAAAATGTCATTCGGTGTACGGCTAGGTAAAATTGTATAGGGATTAAAACCAATTATTTAATGAAATAGAGTTAACATAGCAGGTACATAGTTTATTTGTCACCGTCTATTTACTTCTGAACTTCATCGTTTCGTCTTATGAACACATTTGTTTTACAAATTCATCGTAGAAAAGTGTTGATTAAAGTCACTATTATGCAAATATGTATGGAGTTTATTGAACAATTCTTTGCATTCACTTACAAGGTTCGAGTGACGTCTTCTAAATCTTTATAAACTTCTTTCCAGAAAAAAACAAGCCCCTTACAGTAATTGACTTTTCTATGGATAATATTAATATTTTTAGTAAGTTAGAATAGCTTAGATGACTAGAAATTTCTATAAAAAATTCTTTTTTAACACTGAAATCCTGGAATCGGTGTTTTAATCAATATAAACAAAAATCCGCGTGATAATGGACATGTTTATGGGTATAGTGAAATTATAGCAACGAGTGTTTTTATATCATTATTTTTATATAAAAAATAGAAACTAGTATGACCTTCCCTTGCAGCAATTACGGCATGTAATTGTCTTGGCATGCTTTCCACCAGGCTTTTCATGATGTCCTGTGAAGGACAGATCGTACTCGCCTTTTTAGGAGGTCCCAGACGTGTTCAATGGGGTAAGGTCGGGGCTCCGCGCTGGCCAGTCCAAAACACGAATACCGACCTCTTGTATTTAAGCATCTGCGTCGTCAGATTCGCAACAGTGGGCCCGAGCATTATCATCCATGTAAATGGCATATTCATCAATTACAGTCAGTGCAGATTATGCATGTTGACAAAGCATTTCTGTTATATACATTTGCGCATTTAGTGAGTCATTTTCAATGAATACTATCTCGGTCCGACAGCTGGAAGTTACGTCCACCCAAAACAACACATCCTCCACCATAAGGGGCGATTTCTTCAAAACGCACCTCATCATAGCGTTCCTCTGGTCGTCGTAACACTCGCCGACGTCGGTCCTCACCAGGCAGTCAAATCAATCAGAAACCCCCAATCCGCCGGCCTAGGATTGCAAAAGCACTCCTCAATTTTACCAGAGGACAATTTTAGAAAAAAGAAAAATAAGAGTTTTCTTTGCTGTTCTTTTCGAAATAAAAAATTCGAATTTGTATCACCCTATTCCTATTCCTCATCTTTATATTTCCCCATATACTTATATTTTATTTATTTGAAAGCAAACGTAGAGGATATTCATATGAATGGAAAACTATTTAAGCTACGTGTGTTACGACCACAAACTACAAATCGTAGCAATAAGTGCATACTAAACGACGTATTATTTGCTACTGTCGCATTTGCATCATTAAACATAGACTAGAAATTCTTAATTACATATTAATATGTTTATCTCAATATAATGTCATATTATACTAACAATTTGAATATTAACGACTTAGTTTCTACTAACAATCCTTAATGACATGGATATGAACAGAATTGAAAAAATATTTATAAAATATGACAAAATTTTATGAATAACACATTAAATGTATTGGACAATTAAAACTGGGCACAGTCTACAGTTGGTTTTTAAGTAAATAACTAGAATGTATACATCTATGCGTATTTCTATATATATTTATTAAAATAGTTTTTATATAAAAGTATTAATAATTTTAAACCCTAAGGATGATACTATTCTAAGTTAAGCGTTTAGGGAATTCATAATTTTGCAAGATTATTCATAATAATTATTATAAATTGGTACTAAAGTACGGGATGGCTAAAATTCTTCATTTCACTATTTTTCCTACCTGTTTTTAAATACATATGTAAATATATTACAATTATGAACTAATACATATATTTAATTTACTTTTTTTATTGCTTTTTGTTTAACTTATTTTTAATATAATATATTAACACAGTGACATCTTGTATGTAGTTCAGTTATTTTTAACAACACTCGACAATAGCCGCTACGGTCTACGGTTTACGTAGCTCTCCTACACGTTGTCATAACTCGGTGTTGTATAATAACGCCATCTACGGAGAATGATATAAACTAACATCGTATTTAGAACATTTCTGTATATCGTTGTTCCATACTTGATTCGCTGGAAGATTTTCATCCCTTTATTTATTCGTAGGTGTTTCTAATATTCCAGTTATATCCTGAAAGCTTTAAAGCGGAAGCACTTTTGTTCCATCTTTTACTTTTGCATTCTATTATTTATGTTTCTTTACATACCTATTTATTGCTTAATAAAATAATTTATTAGAAAAAAATACAACTATTAAGTTTATTCACATATTCATAAATAAAATATGTACACATGCAAGTTAAGAAAAATTTAAGATAATGAAAGGTAAATCTGGAAGATAAACACCGTTTACCTTCATATTTCTATGTTTACCGAGCCGATTGAGTATCGAAGATTTGTTTTATTACTTAGGTAGAAGCCGTTGTCCATTTTCTGGTATTTTCTTCAATAGTACTAACAATTTATAACTCCATTCTATGCCCGGAAACAATAAAATGAATTTATTATTAAAACAATATAATTATACATCACAGAATCTTGCCTACTATAGGACATTATATAAATGAATATAACCATTAAAATTTATATCTTTCAAGTTTCCTTACAATGTTCTCAAATTTCACACTTCAGCTTTAATTGCGTTCTTAATTTGACGATTATAATCAATAATATTTTGCAGAGGTAAGAAGAGTTCGGATTTTTGGTACGTAGTTCTCTGACCCTCCTGAAAACTGTTGTTACATACTATACAATTCTTTTCTACTTTCGTAGCACTGTTAACTTTGTCGGCTTCCCTTAATAATTATAACTAGTGCAAAGTGGAAAATTAAAGATTACTATCTGGCCTTCATAGTTCTTTTATTTGGCTTATTAATTCGGTAAGTAATTAACGACGTTTGGCCACGAAAACCTTTAATAAAATTATATCTCAGCTTAAAGAGGTTTTAATTACTTGGCATGGCACGAACTTTTTAATTTCTTTTCGTATTAAATTCGTGATAAAAACGAGGCTTTTTACGACTTAAATTGAAGTTTACTCATTGTTTCTTCTTAGAGGTGAAGGTTGAATTTAGGTTTTAAGATTTAATAATAGTCGGACCCTGCATGAATGGGCCGACTAAACTGGGAAAGTATCACACCCTCGTGGAAGACCGATGAATATTTTTGGTGTTAGCACGTTTCGTATGAAGAGTGCAGTGATTCGAAGGCCGTACTTCTTTCTCTTTCCTTTACTCTTCCATTAGTTTCTTTTTCCCCTCTCATTTAATCTCCTATTATTTGCATCCTACCCTAAAATAGCCAATGCATCTCCAGCGAATTTAGTATTGTAAATATCCATATGCAATGGAAATTATCATCAGGTGATCCGCTTTTTTGTTTGGCTACCTTTTCCTTAAAAAAGAAAACATATACACACAATATGTTCCACGAGCCATTTTGTAAGCGCTGACGCTGAAGAACATCCCAGTTGAAATAGATAAATAAAACCTTTATTTATTATGCAAGCGAACACATTTAATTTAAAACAAATAATAATAAAAAATGATTTAAAAACTAGAACGATACATTTATAATTAAATAAAATGAGTAAAAACAATTCAGTATGCATTCTACAGAACGCAAAAGCGCCATGACTCAGTCAAAATTTCCGCTCAACGAGCAAAAGACCTTTTTTCATTTCTCCCTTCACCCGACCCTCGTAAATGTTAAATTTTTTTTAAATTAAATTTATTCTGATGAGAAATTCTTGAAACAAGCTCAATCAATCATGGTTTATCCTTAATGAAAAAGTTACTATCATCTATTTATACATATATAAATGTAGAACTCGGATCACAAAAGACTTGCTTGCGCTGCAGTTTGGCCTCCATCCAACAACATCCGCAATATCATTTATTTCAGCTTTAGGGTTTAATGATGTGCAATGATAATGGTCTTAATAAACTTTTTAATATATCTATATGATATATTAAAAAGTTCCCTTTATTTTATTGCAGCCCAATTTCGTATTTCTTCTTTTTAATGATATATTTTTAAAGAATGATACTGTAGTGATACATTGATAAATGTATCAGTAATGTATTAAAACTTTTTAATTAAATATAATAAAACATTTTTCCTTGTTTTTTAAATTCGTAATTTTAATATTTAAATCAGAACAATTTTTTATATAAAAAAGATTCGATCGATTTGCGAGGGACTGTTACCTTTCTTGGCATAAGACATTAATATTGAATATAAAATGTAAAGTGTTTCATTAATATAAAATATAATTCATTATAATAAATATAATTAATATAAAATGTTTTATTAATAAATTAACTTCACTCAGAAGAATTTCACTATATCAAAGATAAAAACCCCTAAAGATCCCGAGTCGCCGTATCAGTACGGTTGGCACATTATAATACTTTGGGAGAAATTGGATGCGTGAAGCTGGAGAACGGATTATATGGTAAGTTGTCTTGAAGGAAGCCTATGTCCAGCAGTGAACTCCCACAGGCTGATGATGATAAATATAATTTGATATGAGTATAAAAGAAAACACATTATTTTTTGATGTAAAACAAATTCCGACAAAAGTTGCAATTGACAAAATGTAAATAATCGTTTTAATTTAAAATGTCATCTATTTTAACGATATTGTTGAACCATTAAGATTGAATGTACTTTTTGCTGCATGAATAACGATAGCACTAACGGAGGCTAACATCAGCCGCTTTCAAAACCTGTTCACGAATGCTATAGTTACTATACAAATATTGTTACTATACAATTAAAACGATTTTAATTGTATAGTACCTACCTCAGAACAGATCTTACTCCACCGTGCCCTGTCCTGCGTTACCTCCTGCCAGTTGCAGATTTGAAGGTTGCGCAATTCATCCTCGATCATATCTCTCCAGCGGTACCTGGGTTTATGTAAAAGAATAAACAATTATGAAAACTAATCTACAATTGTTAATACGCCACCAAACATGAGGTTTACGGCATTCACTTACATGGCATCGCTTTATTTTGAAGATGGTCAATTTTCAATGGCTATATTGATGATTATAATGTGTTTCTTGTTATCAAGTATTCACTTTCAAAGTCTTCAAATTTTTACATAATATAATATTTATGCAGCAATAACTCAATTGATAAGGATTAAGTTGGACTGCTAGTGTAAACCTTATTTTAGTAGAATTACTATTAACTAACTTGTAATGGTAAACAAGAACTCTAAAAACTCTAGTACTTTAAAAAATTGCTACTCTTCGTCTAAAAAAAAAATCTTCAAAGAATTCATGCTCAAATTTAGTCAAATCGAAATAATAATAATATCAGCCATTGAATAATTGAACACTCGATACATATCGAATACTGCTACAGTATAATACGACTATAATGACATTTTCATGTTACACGTTCTATTGTTTTGCAATTTGCATTGTTATTTTGAATGAACAAAGGAGTAATTTTAATTATAAATTCACATGAATGAGTCGTCTTTTTTATTATATTGCAAATCATTTGCAAGCTAGCAAAATTGTTCTTAATGAACCGATAAAACTACTGTAAATACATACGTAGTCTCCTATCGCACAACTTGATAGGCCGGCAACGCTCCTGTTGTCTATGGATAGCGTTGACTGCTTTCCATCAGGTGACACGACTGCTTATTTGCCTTTCTTACCCTTAACAAAAAAAAAACGATATAAAAAATACGTATCTACTATCTGAATGAGTGGCTATCCAGTAACTGCTTTTATCTCGAAACCTTTTTCCACGCACCACCACTCTGTGGTACCAACTATTGTTTTATCCTTTCTTATCCCACCTCTTTCCTATTCCTATCCTATAACGATCTTATTTTAAATAATAATTAATTTTATATTGATTGTTGTAGATTTTTATGAACAGCTTTTATTGGGGTAATTTTATCTTTTTTGTTTTCCTATCCCATAAAAATATGGATATTCAGTTTATTAGTGAATTTCTTTTTTTGAACATCACAAAATTTGAAGACTTTGAAGGTAAAAACTTGATAACAAGAATGACATCATAATCATCATTATATCCATTGGACATTGACAGTCTTCGAAATGGAGAGATGCGATGTGAGCGATTGCTGTAATCCTCATGCTTGGTGGCTTAATGAGTATTTTAGATTGGTTTTCATTGACAAATAGACAGTTGCAGTAGGGAGCAGGAAGCTGCCCATCTACTGTTATCTGTTCCTACAATATAACCACCTAATAAATCATCCACGAAAACATAGGGTTGCTTTATTATATGCCTGGAACCACACTTATAATTTAAATTAATTTTTGTAACTTATGATAGAAAATAACTAACAATTATTTTCAACATTCAAAAGGCTACTTCGACACTGAGTTAGAATCAGACATTATTGATACCCGTTTGGTAATTTGTGGAATGAATGTATATATCTCGTTATATTTTTTTATTTTTTACACTGGTGAAGTGTAAGGGCATCATGTACGAAGGCAATTGTTTTTTGTGTTTACAATTTTAATAGGTTTGTGAGTTCATATAAAATTTATTTTCTATTAAAGCAATGAAAGAGGTAAAACGTGTTCAAACTTGTTTTATGATGTTATTTATAGTTTCGGCGAGGTAATAAAGCGATGGAAATTATTCGCTCTACACCTGTTTTTATTAGTTGGGTGCAAAACGTACGGGTTATTCTATATACTAATATTTTATATAAAAATATTACCGATATATATCAACGTATACTTTTTAAAGTAAATAAATAAATTAATATATATTTTTCACAGCAGGCGTGTCATCTGATGGAAAGCAATCAACGCCGCCCATACACTTCCGCAGTGCGGAAGCGTTGCCGGCCTTTAAGGAAAGTGTCATTATGGAAGTGGGATTGGGAGGGTGAGGGGTAGAGAGAAGGGGGAGGGTGTTGGGCCACCAGAACTCGGTCGCTCACCGTACGAAGCGCGGTAGGTAAGCTACCACTCAGACGTCGGTTTTCTGCGGGAGTGTGGTACTTCCCCGAGCGAGCCGGCCCATTCATGCTACATGCAAATATTACGCCATTATTGACAAAGTATTCGTCTGCAGGGTAGCTCTACCACTATTAAATATGAATATAAAAATAGTGACCTCGCCAATGGGCTAATTAAGTCGTTATGCTCATTATTAAAAATTAAATAATTATACGTATGGCTCACAGTTAATTCTGATTGCCCCGTCAATCCGCTTTGGACAAGCCTGGTGGATTTATGTCCCTTCATCCAGAAATTTGGAAGCCCGTGGACAATAATGGGATATACATATACTGGCTGTAAAGAAAACGGTATGATTCGTTATTATTATCAATATAAAACTAACCAGGTTTACAATTAACCTTATGAGAAAAGTAAAAACAACAAGTGTTAGTTAACGGAATACAATGAGAATCAGTACAGGTTTTGTATTTCATACAAGATGGCTGGCATAGTTTAAATAGCTTAAAAAGACAACCTATTAAGAACATAATCAGTTGTTTTTGACTATTTGAATTTTTCACATAATGAATGCTAAGACATTTATTTGTAGTCAGGCATTGTTCTGCCAATTTCGTCTTTCCTTGAATATTGGTTCTCTATAGCCCTTTTCATTAAGCTGAACTGCTTTTACCAATCAATAGTAACTGTCTTTGAAGGCACACAAAGCTATTAATTTGGTACAGAAGCACTTGTAAATTTATGCCACTATACCGTCCAGAAGTAATTGCTACGTAGCATCACGTTGTCAATAGTTTCTGTTCAAGTGACGTAAAGCTTAGTGTCGGAGTGCACTGATTCAAACGGAATTCATTGATTCTGTCCTTATTAATTGATGGACAAAGCAAGTTTTAATCTACGACTTTGATTTTAAGAAATGACTTTGACTTATGTAGATATTTTGGCTCTTATAACCGTTAACATCATTGTGTATTCAGAAAAATATTTGTAGGTTATTGTATATTAAAAACAAAAGTCAAAGCCAATTTCATTATATAACTTATTGCATGGAAATTTATTTTAATAAAATATTACCAAATAGACTGCTTTAATAATATGTTTTAGTATGTCCAATTGTTGGGCACGGGCCTCTTCATTTCTTGAGGAGAGGATCATTACTCAAATTAAAAGTTATTTTCATGAAAATTATATAAAGTAAAACGATTTCATAGCAACACTACACCATTTGGATCGTTCACTTTATTTTATCATTTCTTAACAATTCTCTTATTTACTCAATTATAATATTATATCATTGACCTAAGTAAATTGAAGAAAGATGATGTTAATATTCCACAGTACACAATATGAAGACTATCAATTCAAGCAATACTTAAAATAACTTTCATGATATATAATTTTAAACGTATGGCGACTTATAATTTACTCCAACCGTTAATAAATTATAGCGTTCTAGTTTAAATTGCTAATTTTGCCTAGAGTACTTGGAATGACAGTGGAAAAATTTGCATTCTTTTGCGAGCTCAGTGGTATTGTCCAGACTACGTTTTAATAATTTCTTCCAAGTTTATTGTTGTAGTTTTTGTCATTTATGATACAAGTTATGATGTCACAAATAAAATTTCCAGAGTATTGAGAAATATATAATAGCACATTGTAATTGTTATTAAAATGAAAAATAATTTTATTATATAGACGTACGGTGATTAGTTTAAAAAAAGAAGAACGTGAAGAAATATGATGGCCTTTCCTATATCTGAAGCCACACAACGAGGTGTTAAGCATTACTAAATTAGAATTTTTATTGACCACACTAACTAAGCGAAATAATGCATAGGCATTAGGAAAATGTTTGCTTATATTCGTTTAAAAATATTATTTGATATATTATTTTTATTAACAGTTTGGATTTTTTGGTTATTGGATAAGGTACTTAACTATTTATTTTGCACTTGGAACTGCTTTCATAGATTAAATAAATAATATAAAAAAAATATAAAGTCAATTCTTACTTGTTTATTCTGTTAAATATTTTATATAAGAGAAATTTTTATCTCTCATATAAAACTAAAGTTAATTAATTGAATGAATATTTGAAAAAAACTGTATTAACATCCAATGTCATCCACTATAAGTTCTTAAAAAAAAATATTTGAACTTGAGTGGATGAATAAAAAATAATTTTACTAACGATTGAAAATTTGAACAATATAAAATGAGAGTGTAAACTAATACTAGGAATCGAAAAAAAAACAACGTAAAAGTTTTTGCACCAAATTGATAATGCTTGTCAATAAACTATTTTAAATAACTGACTTTAGACCACTAGAAATGTAATAAGTCTTAAAAACTCGTAGTTTTGATAAACTTTTTTCTATAGCAAATGAGTATGCGGGTCACCCGATAGTGATCACCACCGCTCACAGATATTTACAATACCAGAGGCGTCACAGATGCGTAATTACTAAGTATCCCCAAATTCTATAAATGTAGATCAAAATGTCAAAAAATTAAACGCAGTAAAACAAGCCTATCCTCTTCTCAAAGGCCGCTAACGCTTCTGCAATGTCTATGGCATATTGAAAATGTTCCAACAGATAACATGCTTGCTAGTTTGCCTTCCCATTTCGTAAGAAACAGTCTCTTAGGAACATTTTTCTGTAACTTGAATGGTTAAGTTCAAAAAATTTACCCTATATATGACTATACTTAGATAGTGTACTATGCAGTACGTTAAATATATTTATTTAGCAAATAACTCAACTGCAGAAAACTACTGTAAAATTATTATCATACTTGGAAAAGTCGTGGCACTACAGTTAAAATTGGTAAGCAGCCAACAGCTATTGAAAGCCAAGTCAAGGAAAATCGCCCGCGTTTAGTCCTTAAAAGTAATCCAATTTATTTTTTACTTTTTTATTCGTTAAACATGTTCATTTCCATTCCTTTTACATTTTCATTCGAATATCTTCCACAATTATTTTATTACACGTTTTTTTAGATTGATTACAAAAAGTTGTGTTTAAAAATTTTAAAGATAGCTATTTTGAATTAAAAAATTTAAGGAAAGGTTTCATAAAAATGAAATGAGATCTTTAATACTATTTAATAAATACTTTTTATTCATCCACATCCGTTTATACACATATTTTTTTTTAAATTATAGTGATGTTAATACAGTTTGAAAAAACTGAAATTAATTTAGATTTTTAAATTTTAAATTTAGATTTTTAAAATTTAAATTTTGAATTTATAAAATGCAGTACACTGTGGTGCCCGTTCTGGACCAGATCCAATGCTTCTGACAAAAGTCAGAAATTTACATAACAATAATAAACCAAAAATTTTTACTCGTACTTAATGTAGAAAAGTATGAATGAGGTTGTTTGTTTAGTTAAGATTTTTCTACTACAATACTTTCTTTTCTGTTGATGCCTTATAATAAATATGATAACTGACTGATAATAGGTATATATAAACAGTTGCTAGTCGTGAATGAGGTTACTAGTACTTAATAGCTCTGCCATCACAAATCCAGCTGCTCAAACTGGCCATAGTGTGATAATCCCACTTCTGAAAGGCTCAATAGAGGAGGTTCAATAAAATACAATCCTTTTTAGAATTTCAATTGCTAAAATACACTTTTAACATATCAATATCAATATCGACAGTCAACTACAGGTAGGCCTCTCTCAAAATGCGCCATCTAGCATCATCCTTGGTTAAACGTATTTGGTAGCCGTAGTATTTACTAGCCACTCTGCACAGATCGCCGCTCTATGCAGCCTACGTGCCAGAATTTTTTCCTAAAACGCGGTCTCCACTCTACCAATCGTCTACTCCAAGGGTCGTAGTTTCTCCATTAGGCGCGACCAGTCCATTGCTTTTTCGATTTGCTAATTTGATGACCCATGTCGTTAACGGTTGGTCTCCGATGCCGTCTTTCGCGAATCTATTTACATATAATCCAGTTATAATATGTTTATTACTCGTAATAAGATGAAATCGCATGTTATCCAATTATAATTATCCAACTTAATTGGAGAGAACTTATTTAAGAGAAGTGTATAGGCGGACAACAAATCTCCAGCACCTCACCATGGTCACCAACGCTGACAACGTCAAATACGTCTAGCTTTAAATAAATGTTGAAACGAATTTTGAAACTGTAAACACAATTTTAAAATACATATGTATAGTTTTGAACGTTTGTTTGAAGCTTTACGTAGCATATGTGTAGTATGGCAAATTTGCATACGTGCTCGTATCAAGTTACAGTTCCCTTTAATCTGCTGTTCGTTTATAGTTTAGATAGTTCCATGAAGTTCTCTCGAACTTATAACGGTATCTATCAGTTGCGTTAGTCTTCAGCGCACTGCGATAATTACCTCAGTGAGATAGACAAACTTCTGTCAATTGCTACGCTACAGTTATGGTTTTCAGTATGTTAATTATAGTTTATTACGTGCTTTGAGCTATGAAATTTAGAATCACTCAGTTGGTGCCTCGTTAGATTGCTTTCGGAGCAGAAGGTCTAGCTTTCAAGCAAATATTTGGCATCGGTACGCACCTGACTGGCCTAGTGGTACCTATATAATAAAAAAGACTTCTAGCGCTCCCGGCATGTAAATATCATATGGCAAAAAGAAAAAATAAAAACAAGAAAATAGTCCAAAAACGTATTTATTAAAAAGTTCTCATAAATAAATCACAATTTTCTTCTATAGTCTTTTTTTGCTGCCTATGTATGTTTCCCCGATTTTACGGGATGGAATGGAAAATAGCTCACCACGCTTATCCGGAGTAGTTTGGCGGGACGACCAAAAACTACTAAAAGAAAATACCTATAGGTCATACATATAGTTATCTTGATGTAGGATAATCGAACCGAATCACATTGACTCCAGAAATGACAGCTTCGTCACTGAGCGAATTAGTTTGTAATGTTCACTATGTATTAAATTTGTTTTATTCATATAATAAAACAATTATGTCATCTGTGATCAACCAAATAAATGTAGAGAAAACGGTTACAAGCATTGTGCCACACAAATTTTCGTCTGGGTTCATGTCATTTATAGTTTTTGTGACGCTAGGAACACTAATGTATAACTATGAATGTATGTTCCTTTATTTTATTTTTTAATGTTAAAAAAATTTAAAATAAATTTTAGTTTTCTGCTTTCAAAATGAAAAAAAAATCACAATATATTATTACACAAAAAACTTGGAAAAAGCGGTTCATCAACAGGGTAATATATTCGTTAAAATAATGACATTTCCAATAGCTGTCTTATACAATCCCTAATCCGAAAGTATTCTGTAACTTTCAGGAAAATGTTGGAAACAAAATATGGGCGTAATGAAAGAAGTTATTTTAAGAAAACTTTCTCAATTCACTTGATTGGTATAAATTTTTTTGTTGGGTGATTTCTTATGAAAGCAACCTGGTTATTTTCTAAATGGTTATTTGAAATAATTCGAAAAAATTTTCACAAGAATACAAATTTTCACAGTAGTATTACCGTGCTAAAGCACTAAAGGACCGTCTCATAATATTTCTGTCTCAATATATCTTACTCCATTAGCCAATACTCCAATTTCGTAACTGTTCAGGAAGATCGCAGTTGGTAGATCATGTTAGACCGTTCGTGACCAAAAGTTGCGATTCAATCGTGCAGTGGTGAACTGCCGATTGTCTAGGTAAATTGATGAATGTCTACGATGATGACGAATAACTAAATGACCGTAATATCAGATATTGTGGACAGAAATTAAAATATAAAATTTATAGAACACTGAGCGCTTTAAAAACACGCTAACGGTAAAGCGACCTGAAATAAAATTGCTGTGAACGACTAGAAAATTGGCGATTTACATGCAAGTGTGTAACTTTTAAAGTTTTAATAAAATTTATTTTCATTTTAATACCATGTTAGGTTCCATGAAATGCATCGTAAACTTCTTAAATATTACGCCACTAGATTACAGTCGATGGCTTTATATTAAAGATTTAATCATCATCGGCAATAGCCTACGCCAGTGCACTGTTGGACATAATCCCCTCAAGATGCATCATTTAGCTCGTTATTTGGTTCGGGCCTAATTTTATTATAGAAAGTTTTTAAGGAACTTTTTAATAATCAATTAAATATATGTAGTTCATACTCCAAATACAACATTTCAATATTCGATACAGAAAATAAGTTATTTTTGTTAAACGAATAAATGTAGTAGTGAATTTTTGTGAAGAACTAATTGGCTCAGGGGTGAAGTTACCGCTTTCGGAGATAATTGACGTTGGTTCGATTCCCATATCGAATTGAATAGGACAATAATGGTTAGTTTATTCCTCCATAAATGTGGATGCCCGTGCCCAGTAGTACAGCAGGTGGAGAAAAAAAAGTAAAGAGATTACGTGAGACGGTATTTTACTTGGAAATATCACGTAGAAATCCTGGTGTATAACTTATATCATATTTTTATTATACATTAACATCAATTGTTGAAAATCGTTCATTCTTTTAACTAAAAATCAGTAGTATATAATATTAAATAATAAATACTTAACATAAGTTGAAAACTCAATCTTTTTCTGCCCATGAAGATTACAAAGATTGGCTAAAAGAATAGATTTTCATCGTGATTTATGAAAAATTCTATGCCCATAACTTTTAAGTTATGAAAACGAACCCGATGTTGCATGAATCTAGCTAGATAGTCGTAAAAAAGGTTTGTATAAAAAAAATTAAAGAATATCACCCATGGTAGGAACCATAAAATTAATTTTATTACTAAAATATGTAGGGACTATTTTGGGCCGTAGAACAATGTTGTAATTGCAAATTAGAAAACTTTAGTCGTGGGCTGTTTACTGAATTTATTTCGCCCAATGAGCTGTTTAATGTCAAAGCAAAATGAAACTGGAAAAGAAAAGCAAGCAATTTATTAGAATTAGAATTAAAATTACTAGATATAGAATTCGTATTACCACGGTACACAATTTCGGGAAATAAAAACTCTAATATGTTATATTAAATATAACACAAATGTTATGATAATGTTGTATTATTTAATTCCACATTCATATGTAGTATTATACTAAATTATTTACAAAAATACATTATAATATAGGTATTCCGTACTAATTTCAATCCAATTCCAAATTAAGTTTGATTGATTATTTTTCATTTCTTTTTTCTTAGAGGAAAATAATTTTTATATTAGAATTGAAGTTATGAAAATTAGTACTATGGAAAATTATTTCTTATTATTATTATCTGTAATAAATTGCTCGACGCAAGACGTCGCTAGCATATCTTCCTGTTTGTACAGTGTCTCCTGTGTTGAGGTTGGTGATACATTATCGTTATGATGATAGAAAAGAAAGACAAAAAAAAATCTTAATAAACACAGATAATAACCATAAGATAAAAAGATATTTATAAAGATAGTGATTTTTGACTAGCTCTTTGAAAATTGGGACAGACTTTGCTTATCTCCAGTGGCAACAAATTCCATAACCGATCAGTTTGTACTGTGAAAGATTGGTGAAAGAATTTGGTATGATGAGCAGGTATTTATAATATTAAGTTTTCAGATGTTCTCAAACACCTCTAATGTGAGTCATTGAGAAATAGAACGTGAGTCTTGAGATAAGAGGGGTAGTAACAAGGGTTAAATAAAATAGAGTAAAGAAGAGAGAGTATGTGAGAAAAAGTACTACGCGTAGTAGCAAAAATCACTAGATTTGTTCAAAAATACAATTTATTCGAACAAGCTAGAACAAGCTACAACGATTTGGAATCGTTTATTTTTTCAGAAGTCACTTCGGTTTGCTTCTTTCAGTTCATTACTTTGCAAATGACAGTTTCAATTTATTTTCTGCTGAATGCATTTGTGATTCAAACCATTTAACAAAATAAAGATTGTAAACAACAGATAACCAGGCTTGCGATATCTGAATTTATAAAATACACTTAAATTAGGGTTTTTGTTTATAATGGGTGCTTATTACCGTCTAACGACGTATCCTAGTCAATTGAGCTGATCTCATTTGAGAAATCCTAGTCGTCAATGAAATGACGTCTCTCAGAGATAGATATGTCACCACATAAGAAATTGAAATTATATATCATATATTGATATATAGAATGTAAATTGATAAAGTGTGATTAAAGAATGAGTTATTATATAAATGTACGAAGATAGAAAAATAAATTAATTTTATATGGAAGAATTTTATTTGAAGAAGATCCCGGGTGTCGCCGTAAGCAGAACGGCAGGCACGCTACAGTACTTCACCACTGACATAATCAGGACGTTAATATAATTAATATTATAATAATGTATCTTAGTCATAATCATGTATCATTTATTACATCATAATTATCACCAACGGTCTTGTAGCAACTGTTGGACGTTGCATCTATTCGAGCAAAACAAGTTATTCAAACGTGCTGTCATATAGCTTCTCATCTTAAAATTATTTGTTTTGCGCAATATCTTTGAGAGCACATTCATATATCGTGCTCTTTGTATTTACATTTGTATGTACGCTGTTTGTACATGTCTCTGTATTTACTCTGCATAGTAAACTACATACAGTGAATCTCGGTAAGTTGAAGTAGAGATGTAAGATTTACATTTGCTACATGTATTTGAGAGGATAGTTGAAATGTTTCTAATGCAATGTAAAATATTGGTTATTCGATTATAATTTCTCTACAAAATAAAGGTGTATCTCTATTTTTAAATAGATAACAGACGATTGTGAGAAACGATTCTTATACTGGGATAAGGCTGTTTGCCCTCAGCATACTTTTTTTTCTACGGAGCGTGCAAAATATGACTAAATAATTAATATATCCAGACTAAACTGAAATATTATTGAAACATGGCGTTTTATGAAAGTGTTCAGCTCTTCTGGCTGAAGGTTCAAATGCATTATTATAAAGCGTTCTGTATACCGACGGGATTTTATGGTGTACTCGTATAAATATAATAATATCTAATAGTACTTAACGAAATCCATCTTTAAATTCGAAAGTTACTAACGTTACGCAAAGAAACCTTAATTCATGGAACATATGCCTAAATATTTGACACCCATCCTCCGCTAAAACTATTCGGAAACGATTTTTCAAAGTGTATCAATACAATCCAAGGCATACCACTCTGAGCAGAGAAATAGATTTATTTAATGATAACTTCAAAGAGAGTGGGAATCATTATGATGAATCTTAATATATATAATTCGTTAAAAAATGATGGCGACATGGTTCATCACCCGTCACGTCCTGATTCCCACGAGGGCGAGAAGCGACGAACGGAGAGCCGTTTCGCTATGTTGAATGTAAGAGGAAGGATAGATGAAAAGATGGATGAGTTTGAAGGAAGCATGGAAGGTGTGTCGGAATCGTAGCGGATGGAGATCTATGGTCTCTGCCTAACCCTACAGGGAGAGACGCGTGACTATATGTATGTATGTAAAAAGAGCTTGTTTAATTTTTGTTTCAAGTTTATTTAATACTTTGTTTTGTTTCTTGTTGTATGTTTATGTTTAAGTATATTTTTTAAGTTTATTAATAATTTCTTTTAATTATTGATCGAATTCTAAACGCATCTTATGGCACGTTAAAAAGTATTATTATTTACTTTTACATATGTTTCTATTAATATTTCAAATCAATGGAAAATAAATAAATACAATTTCAGTGTGATTAGTAATTATCTTATTCAGTTAATTTTCTTCTGTTACTAAAAAATTGTACTAACTTTATTTGAAGCTTTATGTTAGAAAAACATATAAGTTTCGTGTTACCAATTCGATTTATAAAGCAATAACTAACTTGACAATATAAATAATCAAATAACATTACTCCTATTAAAGTGATATTGCGTGTTTTATTGACTGAAGTTATTGCTTGGGTTTCCTCAGCATAAATTATTTTCACACATAGTAGAATAAGCATGATGCATGAAACAAGATGATAGCTGAAAAAGAAAACTTCATTGATTTTTTAGTAGATAAGAATTTTAATTCTTTATTAAACACAAAATATTTGTATTTTCTTACAATTCATATTTCAATTTCTAAGCCCATTTCTGGAGGAATGGACATTAACTCATTAAGCAAGACAGGCGGGTGAATACAATATATTTTTTCGTCCCATTTGTTTCGCGCATCTTAGCAAATAAGTTTCGGAAAATAACGCTTTACCCATTACGTTAAGGACGAAGAAAACCGATTAAATATCATAGAAATGTACACTTATAGTTCATTGTCTCGAGGTAATTTTCATGAAAATACGGTAGCCGCTAGAACTGCACATGTGTCAACCATGAGTGCTAAGTCAGGCGCTTAATCAAAAGCTTCCACTATACTCTACGATTACGTCTCGTTTTCGCTTTGACCCCACATTTAGTGCCCCAAGATTAAAGGCTGGTACAACGACGTAAAGCATTTTCAACGATCGTTTCAAGTCACCGTATAATTTTATCAAACATGGTTGAACTCGTGTGGCTGCTTTGAGTGTGCTTAGAAGTTTTATGGGCGGACAATATTATCAGAGTCAAGTTTATTGCAATGAAAATAAATTTTATACAACCAACCATATAGAGAACAATTATTTTCTTTTATACAGCACAAAACGGATACTACCCCCACCAATTAAAGTTGATTTACATACATATATAGGGAATTGAATCCGCAGGTTTTGCCTTGAATAAGTTAACTGACGAACTTACCACTTTCAGAGTGGTAATTTCGCTAAATACTGATTTCATTACTGAGGCAATTAGTTATGACTAACTAGTATTTCATAAGTATATTCTAAATGTTTTTTGATAATTAAATAAAAAAACCTTGCCTCTTTGTGTTTGTGTTATTTAGATATAAGACGTACGGCTACGGAGCTTAAGATTTCTAGCGAAGCTCCAGGGAAATATGGAATAGACGTCGAACTAAATTCTGGAGAACGCTTTTACGTGATCTGTGATACAAATATGGCACGTATTTTCAATACACCCAAATTTGTGTTACAAAATATTCTTACTCTTACTACAAAATAAAAAAAGTTTTTCTATCTAATTTTAAACATAATGAATATAATATATACATAAGTTTAATATAAACGAAAAAGTTCATACCAATTAGTGATACATGAACATAAATTTTCAGGAAGACTCGTCTAGTCAACGTGCCAATGCGAACGTTGACAAAGCGCATTATACTTACAACATTAACATTACAACAGTAGAATATCATCCATTAACTATAAAATACGCATTTACATCAGGTACTACAAAAGTAACAGTATCTGATTATAAAATGAATATTTCATTAAATTAATGCCACTATGTGTATGTTACATAAATAAATAGTAAATAGCATCAATGGGCTAGTTTAAACGAGGAAGTACCACATCCGCACAGAATACCGGTGTCAAATGTTATCGCGTTTCGTATAGGAGTGCAGGAGATTCCCCCAGTTTTATTTCCTTCTCTCTTTTCTCCTGATATTATTTTGATCCATACTCTAAACTAGGCAACGCATCTACAGTGCTCTTAGTCCCGCAGATGTTCATTGTGTCGTGTCATCGTGTTTGATTACCTACAGGTGATCCACTTGCTTATTTCCCTATAGTTCTAAAAAATTAGATAATTGTTAATTTCTCATCCAGTGAAAAAACGTATGAATGAAGAAAATAAAGCTTTGGGCTTTTGAAATGAAATAGCCACCTATTTTCTTTTTCATTTTATTACTAAACGTACTAACAAATTTTATTTCCAGCTGTTCTCCTGGGAATCGTGGAACAGACGTCAAAATGAATTTCAGAAAATACTCTTATATGACTTCGATGCTGGCGGATCAAGAATTTTAATCCGTTCATATTTAGTATCTTAAAACGGAAATCAAGATGATATAATCAAGATCAAGAGAATCAAGATGATATAATCAAACATAATATGTATTTATTAGTACTACATCATACAAATATGACTTAGATATATTAAATAAACATGCGTATGTGTCTACGAAAGGCTGGCGAAGCAGATGTCGATGGGCGGCGGTGATCATTTACCACCTGGTATGCTCGTTTACTACTTCTGCTATAAAAAATACTAATTACTTAATTAAATATAATACAGAAATTCTACATACATTTATAATAATCAAGCAATGCCGATTGTCAAGCAAGCAAGATTGTCGCAGCAAGCGTGCCGATCGTCCCGGGATCGGGCTCCCCCGGGTACTAAGGTGAAGGCACCATAGTACCCGGTAAGGACCTCAGCATGCAGGGCTCTGCTGGGGCTGACCTCCATCCTCCCTTGCGGCTCGTGGGATTCACTAAGACGAATTTAATATACCTAATTTGTTGAAAATGACGGCGACGTCACGTCCTGATTCTCACGAGGGCGAAAAGCGACTAATGAAGAGCCGTTTCGCTGTGATGAATGGAAGCGGATGGTGCTCTGTGATCTCTGCCGATATATATATATATATATATATATATATATATATATATATATAATATATATATATATATATGTGTTCCTTTTTCTATTCATTGTCCTTAAACACATTAAGAAATGTCCTATGATAAATTTATCTTTACGAAAGCACCACAGTTTAATACTATTTTATTTCTTCGTCAACCGATAAAAATAACGAGCTATAATATAATCAATTGTCGATTACAGGGGGTGCTTTTACAGAAGCTGTTTTATAACACACAGATTTGAATTGCGACTTGTTTAATGAAGCTGGATACTTTGACTCTGACATTCTTGCATTATTGATGCCGTTACTGTACTACGCACACATCAAATGAGCGCATTGCGTAACTCGAAATAAAGACAGCTATTCAGAAGCCATACAAATATGTGTTCCATTGTGGAAATCGATATCTAGCAAACCTCTACAATGATATGTGCAAATTAATGTGGTTTAAAATCATATCCCAAACAATAGTGATAATTGAATTTCTGAAATTATTAAACATGAATGGTCACCAATGAATTTTCACAAACAACTACTTTTCGGTTATAATGCTATTATTGTTAAACAATATTTTTTGGAAATATAAGTAATGTCTAGTCACAAATAATGTTACTGTTTTTTTTTATATATAATGATAATTTAAATTCGAAAGCATTTATTGCGTATAAAACTTCGATTCATCAAATACTTATTAAATAAAATTTAAAAAATTAAGCTGACTCAACTAAACTAAAGGCTGACAGTATCTATAAGAAACTCAACTGTCATCGCCCATCCAGGGATCAGAATCGACCGGGAGAGTTGTTACCCCGAGCTAATGCAGTGGAGATTTGCTCCAAGGCCTCTACACTCCAAGGTGTCAACACTCTGCAAATGTGACAGAATATTGACCCTAGTGTGATAGAGTAACCCTGGTATGATCCAATAATAATAAAGTGTTTAAAAGCTAAATTGCAGTGATTACCTACATGACACATTATATTCTGCTCCACTTATTTTAAAGACCGTTCAAAAACTATTATAGTAACCAGCTAAGTTTGTAAATATACAAATAGAGCAATAGCTCTATCGATAGAATTAAAAAACTTCCTGCCGAAAGTAATAAGCAAACGAAGCTTTCAGAAACTCATAACGATTAAGATCAAAGCATGGGTTGCTTGGTGGTTGGTTTGATTCACTTTGTGACTTTTATCGTAACTTTAAATTCATGCGTATTTTATTACCTACATAAAATCCCTTTACGACGACTATTTAGAAGATTTGCGACGTTTTGATAAGAAACGAGATTTTTACAAAATTTGAGGGTACTTGTTACATTCTATTTGACAAATTGTACTAAGAGTGTAAACGTGTGTTTGGTTGTACACATGTCTTTTGATTTTAATAGCTGATCTGCTTCCCATGATTTCTTGTGCAATCGGATTTTTTAATAAAATAAATTACTGTTTATTCTCTTCGCGAGTACTTCGCCTTTTAGTATTACGGACGTCAATGATCAGCGCCGTTTGCTTACCATCAGATGACCCGTCTCTCATGTCTCTCTTTGCCCAAAAATATATTTAATGTATTATAATAATTTTATTTTGGTAATTTTTAACCAATTTCCTACTTTAATAACTGAACATGTACTATAATAGAATAAGAGAAATATATTTTTAACTATTTTGTCTTATGTACATAGTATTATGTAATAGGCACATCAAATTAACCTTTTTCATGAGACCATGGATCATTGAATTCATGAGAGTGTTGTTTGTAACAAAGGCTTTGATATAATTCTACTTTTGTGTGAGTAAATACGTATTTTATTTGGACAATAAAAGTAACCAGCTTGTATAAATATGTTGCGGAAAAAGGGCCCTCGGCACTCATTTTAACCCATTGGGCCCAACTTTTTTTACGCACCATCATTTACTAACGGTTATTTTACGCAATTTAATACAAGTAGTATCTTAATGCTTGTGTTATTTTTTGTTGTGTATTATATGTTCGTGATATTAAAATGGATTGTAGATTTTTATTAAATGAAAATGTATTAGATTTTTTATAATTTTGTAATCATATAATTTAATCTTTAATAATAAAATCAAAGAAGACAGAAGGAAGCTTCACTGCTTGATCTAAATACAGTGAGCGTTGTGATTTGCAGACCTACTCCTTTTTTTCCTTGTATTAAACGTCTTTTCCAAAGGCAACCAAAGTATTCTCCTCTTGGTATTGCAGATGTCCAGAGGAAACGGTGACAAGTAACTCGCTTACCTTTTTGCCAACGTAGGTTAAAAAATATACTTAAAGACTAAGTGAAGCCGACCAGATACCATACGGTCAGCTCATATCTTTTCCTTCCAAAACATTGCGATAAATGCTTAATTTTTTCGGAAATATAACAATAAATTTAGTTTTAATATAACAAAATTGCAAACAAAAGTATGGCTTGCCTAAAACAACCTTTTCTAGAATTATAAGTAAGTAATAATAGTCTAGCCACAAATAATGTTATTGATTTTTTTTCTTTTATATGTAATAATATATTACGATTAATTAACTTCGAAAACATTTTTAATAATATCGAAGGCATATATTATATAAGTTTTAAATATTTCTGAATATAATAGATATTACTTTTTACAAAAGAAATAAATGGGAGCTTATTTTTATTTAACATTATGACAATGTCGTCTCGAGGACATTATTAAAGAACAAAATACATGAAAGTTATATTTTTATCTTGTTAATCGTATAATATTGAGTTTCATTAAAAAAAATTACAAACATTGGTTTAAAAAATATAATTGAATATTCAATTACTTTAAAAAATCCAGTAAGGTGACAATTTTATATTTCTATTAAAAAATCTAATAAGTACTGTAAAATATAAATCATTTTTATTACTATAACATAAAATGAGCTTAATATACAATAGTATACACTTAAAAAATAACGCAAATGATTTGATTAGGACCGCTTGAAAATTCATAAAATATAATTCAAAGTAATAACTATTCATTAACTTTGTGATAAAATAAAAGAAAGTGTGTAAAAACCAGTGTTTATTTATATTGTAAGGTTTTTATTTTAGCTCATTTACCTCCGAAGTGTTAATGATAATCATAACCAATGTAATATTAGATATTTTAATTAAAAATATCTGTTTTAAATTTTTGTTAATATTACAGAATATCGGTGTCAAGTGGCAGTATTTTCCTCTGTAAACGCGGTTTCGGGTAAAAACGGGTAAAAACGCGGTAAAAACGGGTTCCGGCTGGACAATTCCTATCCTTTTCCTTTATTCCTTCTTCCCCTTCCATTATTCACATCATGAAATGCAGCGTCCTTAGTATTAGGCATGGTTAAGGCAACGGTGGTTCCTTATCAAGAGGTGACCCACTAGTTTGTTTATTTATTACTTTCATCAAAAAAAAATAGTTATTTACAATAATCAATAAGGTTATTTACAGGTAAGTAACTCTTCGTCACAATAATAATTCTTAAAATAGTAGTAATAAAATCAAATTTCTGCAAGGATGTTACTCCCAGCGCCATCTCTTTGTGAACAGGAATGTCCTATTCGTGGCATACATATTTACATATATATCAGTTAATTCATAAACTTAATAAGAAATTGTTCTTGAAAAAGACATACAAACAAACATACATATATATATATATATATATATATATATATATATATATATATATATATATATATATATATATATATATATAATATATATATATATATATATATATATATATATATATATATATATATATATATATATATATATATATATATATACGCTCATGTCTGTTTAGCATAGGAGTAGGTAAAGATCATAGACCTATTACTATCCCGTCACACTTGTTTTTGCTTCATCCACACTCATTACTCTCTTCATACAAGATCGTCGGTTAAGGGTAATTTTGACCTGGACTTTGTTGAGAACTTGAGGAATTTGGTCAAGGTATGTTCTTTTTGATCTTCCTCTACCGATCCTTGCATCCACATCCGCAAGGTAAATTTCTTTTATCAATCCTCTTTCATCCATCCTCTCTATGTGCCCAAATCATCCTAACAACATTACCTCTAACAACATAGTCTCACACAAATAACTTTAAAATTAAAATTTGAACATATTTAGCAGAATATTCAACGAACGTAGTAAGTGTACCTAAGGAAAAAGTGTGTCAGCTGTCCTGTGAAATTGCGAACGCAGTCACGTAGCATCCAAGCCACAAATTACATCGATGATTCGCAAATCTTCTACTCTTTGGGAAATATATCCTGGAAATATTGAAAGAAAAACATCTTCAAGGGGATAATTCGCAGTATGAAATGTTACGCAAACGTGCGTAATCAAGTTTTGATACGTGCCCTAGAAAACAATATCCCTAGTGCGGAAAGTAGAAAGTAATATTGTATCGGTAAATATTATGATATAATTACAAGGGAAATAGTCCATTTGTATCTATGTTTTCACAGGTAAACGCAGGTGGAAACAAAAGCTAGTTCATTGGATATATTATTAATGGAGTCAGGCGTTACTTTGCGGAAATCCATCACTATATGGACAGTCAAAAGTTTTACTTAGCTAAGATCCGTGACAAGCAAAACAATAACAGAAAATTATAATAATAATATGTGTTTTTCTGCTCTGATAAATCCACTTCATCCAGCAGAAAAACACACATTATTAATTTTCGGTTATTGTTTTGCTTGTCGCGGATCTTAGGTAAGTAAAACTTTTGACTGTCTATATCGTTGGATATAATCAAAGATGATTAAATATGCTTTTAGAGTATTGTTATATAAGTCAGAGGTTTAATTTTCTGAATTCCGAGACATAAATTATGAGTTCAAATCCGGTTGAAAACTTAAAGTTTATTAAAAACATAAAATTTGCGATAAGTACACTTTATATATTTTTTCGATAAATTGCAAATTTAGTTTATTGATTTATTTAAAATAGATCACAATAAACATAATATTTCATCAAAAACTTGTATTGTTTACATATACAAGTGTTTAGTTGATTATTAATCATGACCACGATTTTCAGATATAAGGGAGCGACTATAGAACGAGAGAGAGAGAGTTGATTATTATGCCTTGTTTTGCTTGTTATTTTATAAATATTTTTTTCAATTTTGTGTATTGATATTTCTTAATATTACATATATTAATAACATGGAATAAGCATATAGTCCACTGCATTGGAAATCTGCCACGCGCTCGGGTCCCTTCCACTTTTCCCTCCACTACCAGGCGTTCGATGCAGGTGTTAGTGCGCTGAGATACGTGCCCAAAGAAGGAACGTATGCGACCTTGTATTATGGAAGATAGGTGCTGCTTAACATTGGATTCTTGGAGAATGGAGACATTTGTTATGAACTCGGTCCAAGAGCCTCTCTATCAGTTTTTTCTTTCAGCTCGTCACAGGGTCCAAGTCTCCATCGCATACAGGAATATAGGAAAAACATGCATCCTCTGTTCTCACTGATGCCGTGCCACTTTTGTAGAGACTCCATAGCAAGAATACCAGATGTTTCGGTGTACCCATTTCCAATAAGGTCTTCCGTGGGACAGGTCACTTCACCGAGTCAAATGCTTTAGAAAAGTCAACATATACGTATTGTTAAACTGTTGTAATTGTTAAATGGCTTGTTAAACTCCCGGGTTTTTTCGATAATTTGACACACTGTCATGATTTGTTCTCGGGTACCTTTCACAAATCCGGCTTGTCTGGGGCAATATCTTTAGAAAGCAAGGCCTTGTCTGAGTCGCCAGCTCACGCAGATGGTATTGCTGGAGTAGTTAGATCTGTAGATCGTAGTGTGAACCGAAGTATAAAAAGACGCGGTAACTACGTTAGCGAAACCAAATGAATTTACCAACCTGCGACATAACCACCTGCTATTCCTGGTTCAGTGGTTAGCATATCTAGCTATTATTTGGGTGCCTCGCCAATCCATCTTAGACAAATGTGGTAGGTTTGGAGGCAGCATTGACATATATAAAAGCTGTAAAGAGGATACATATAAGTTATACACAATCAAACAATATTTTAAAACCAATACAAAATATGCATAATCAACCCCCCAAGTATTATATCACTTTCCAATCTCAAAGCGGGATGATTTTCTTTATCTTTGCGCCAAAATTTAAATTATGCTTCAATGGGCTTTGGAGAAATTGCAGATGAAAAAAATTATTTCATCATCAGCCTGTACTAATAAGTGGACAAAATTAAAATATTTGTTAAAATGTGTTTGAATCCGAGATTTCAAAAGTGTCTTTACTTTTAAACAACAAAATAAGCGAACATCTGTGATTGCGTAACTATTTTTATATTATTTAATTCTGAAAAAGCGCCTAAGACTTCATTGGTTAGAGGTTATGCTTACGATCACAATAGTTCAATTGGACTATTGACGTGACGTATTTTCCTAAAACAAATATTTTATGCTAGATCAAATGATACGGTGAACAAGAATTCTAGTAATGTTTAAAATATTGTTAAGTTTACAAAAATAATTCTATTTTTTCTATATCCAAAGCTAAATTGTAAATATATATAATATGATTAACGTGCAACACACTACATTAATTAAATTATATTATATTACGATAAATTTGGACGTGTAAAATGCTACTCATTAATGAGTGTATAGGAAGCAAGGAAAGTATGCAGATATAGTAGCAGATGGAAATCTGTGGTCTCTGCTTACTCCTACGGGAAACAGGCGTGACGACATGTGTGTATTTAAAAATGCAAAGTTTAACATATTTTATATTAAATATAACATTCAATTCTTGCAATTACGCATTCGATTGCTTATTTTGTTTTATTGATTTAGTGAACAAATTTAAAAGCTTGTTTAGAAAAGACCAAACTTTTCGAAAGTGATTTCAGACTCTTATTACCGTTGAGCAGTTTAATCTTCCTGCAGGTTTATCTCAGGTTAGCAGTATTGTGAAGTCAACTCGATGATATTAATCTTGTCTTAATACAAAAATAACACATCTAAGTCAGTAAAATAAAACATAATTTTAGTAAAATATATTTTATTTAATAATATATTTATTTATTTATTTGTATTTTGAAAATGAGCCATATGTATTTTGGGACAACAAAACTAACTACGCGGATTAACAAACAAGATTAATGAACGTTGTCTTTCAACAGTACCTTCCACAACCGATAGTTGTGATGCTTTCAGACATCACGGCATGTCAAAACGCTGGAACTCGTCACTTGGAAATTCTAGCTCCATCGCTGACACATGCATATGTATGTACAAACCAGAGGAATCACGTTGGAACATGCCTTGACACTTAATTAACGGCTTCTGCTGTACACTACCGTTACATGTTATATTTGCTTTCATTATACTGGTACATTTCGATCATACGTTTTAAGTTTATTGGTGATAATAACATTCTATATTTTCTTGTTTTGTGAACTACGTAAGATGAAAAAGTCATTTTTTGTGAACTGATTATTTATTGGCAGAAAGCAACGTAGGTAAAAATGTTGTTTTATTTATAAAAATAATTAAAATATGTAAAATCAAATACTCCCAAAAAAAATTTGTCCTAAAAAAAATGTAGTCAACGCTTAAAGAAAAATTAAATACGTATCACGCCCGCCTCCCATAGAGGTAGGCAGAGACCAAAGATCTCTCTATCCGATAGACCAAAGATCCGCCACGATCCCGGCACACCCTCCTTGTTTCCTCCACACTCATCCATCCTTCCTCTCACATTCATCGTAGCGAAACGGTTCTCCGTTAGTCGATTCACACCCTCGAGGGAATCAGGGCGTGACAGGTGGCGAACCACGTCGCCGTCATTTTTAACAAATTAGGTAGGAAAAATTATGACAATAAATTCTAAAGAATATTATTTATAATAATGAAATTTATTCACACAAAATTAGATTATTTTAACGCATCAGTTACATAATGAATATCTAACCTATTAACAATGTATCAAGGGACTAATTAAAAAGTCTCATAGAATTGCTGCTTTTGAATTGAAGCGTGTATGGCTTAAAAATTCCATAAAATAATTTAGTGCATATTATCTCTATACTTATCTCTTTCGATACTCAGATCATTATTCTACTTGAATAATATTCTGAGTATCCTATAAAGTATCATATTTTAGTCTCTAAACGGAGCATACCGTGTAAGGACTTCTGGTACTGCGTCATTTGAGTTGTCAACGTTTTTCACCGTCAGCCACACATTTTTAAAGAAAAACTAACGACTTTTGAAGTAAACGAAATTAGTACGTCTTTAGAAAATATAAATAGGTGTACTCCGGACAGATTTCCAGCGACGATCTGTGAAGAGTAGCTGGTAGCAATTTAATTGGAAAAGTTGGAGATGAACTTATGTTTAATAGTTGACCATATTTGATGATGAGGCAGGACAAAAACTTGATTTTATTTTCTCGCAAAAATGAATAGAGAACTTTATTCCGCAGTAACATGCATACATGTGTTCTGTATACTTTAGTGCGGAGAGTAAAGACTATATATATATATATATATATATATATATATATATATATATATATATATATATATATATATATAGTCTTTACTTTATTATATATGTATTCGTAAAATGAAATATATATTAATTATTTAAAAATATTATTAACTAAAAAGTTTAATCATAGCTTTTAACAACTAATTTTTATAAAAATAATGTTATAACGAAGAATAACTTTATTATAATTATTTATCAATTATTAGAAGTTAAATATTGTGTGCTAACATATGTACATATATTATAACGCACTATTGACGAAAATAGTTTAAATTCTACATTCACTTTACAATGAAGAATGATGAATTACCGAAGAAAATATACTTAAATTATTTACTAAATAAAGGGCTGAATATTGCATATCCGAAAAGTCCTACTAATATGTTGTATTCGGAGTCATGGCCGTTCTGAGTCACGTGACGGCCATTACGACTGTCGGTATATGAACGTAGTCGCCATATTGACCGGCCTACAGTCACGTAGACATAAATATTTTCCATTCTAGATACAAGACTTTTATTTTCTTCTGCACGTAATACTAAAATACTGTTTTATATATTTATCAATAATTCTTTTTATTTTATATTTAAGCAAAAACGAAAGTTGTTGTGAGTTTCCATCAAAGAATAGGGCCACGGCATTTCTTTACTTGAGTTCATGCAAGACAACTCTGGGATCAAATAGGGAAGGCAAGTAGCATCTACTTGTGCAGTAAATATCAATCTGCGAATCTCAATCTGTTCACCAAGCGTAGATAGATTTGGAGAACACCCATAAATTGGAAAGGCCAAAACATAAGAGTAAGCTGAATATTACTTACATTATTATGTACATATGTTTCTTGATTGTAGCAGAAATAGCTCAATTCCTAGGGATTGACACTTACGTACTGTAGGTTCGATTCTACCATTGAACTATTGATGTGATCCTCAAACACCTTGGGCTTAGTATGAATAATTAACAAGAATTTTAGTGATATTATAATTTTTTTTCAATCTTTAGACTAATTAACTTTGCCCATATCTAGTTGTGTGTACATATACCACATCAACTATTCTTAGGAATGTAGTTTCCCTGTGTAGTAGGAAATAAGTAAATTCTATCATTTTTGCTGCATAGCAATGTGGCAAAAATCGTGTCTAAAATTTTGGCAAGCGACCAAAAAGTTTTACCACTTTGTTAGGTAACAAATTGTGTTCCATCGTATGCTGCAACTATAATATTTTGATAAAAAGCATATAAAATATTGCTACGAGCGAGAATATAATGAGAAGTCGATATATATTTATAAAATAGCAGAAAAAACAGAGATATAAATAAAACGGTATTATATAGTTAGAATCAAATATATAAAGGTTAACGTAGAATTAAAATTGTCTGTTTTTTTTCACGCGAAGCGTATTCTTCTATACCAAATATTATATATTAACTTATTTGCAATGGTTAAGAACATTTCTATTAATATCTAAATATTACTTTTTAATAAACAATATGTGATTTCTTTTATCGTGCCGTTATTCTTTTAGTAGGTTTTCTAAACTATAAAGATGATATTTGATGATATAATTTGCCCACTTTATTTAAGCACTTTTTTTAATATATGAAAATATGGGTATAAAATGAAAACTAATTTTACCTAGATTTTATTTCGATATTAATATGCACAGGTAGCTGCTGCTTAGCTAGAATTTTACTTTTTGACGTTATTAAAAATATTAATCATTAACCCCAAAATTAATATTATAAAAAGTATGTTCTGAATAACTCACGTTATTTTCGGGTAAGTTCTACAAATCATTCACTATAATCGATTTAATAACATAGCAACTCGATTGATCCAATTGGGCCACCGCCTTTCTCCCCAAATGACTACGAAGTGACTATGGAAACAAATACCAGTCAATGGGCGACGACTAGAATTGAACAACTATCTTCTAAACACAAATCTACTATCTCCAAGCTCGCAAAGCATCGGGATTGCAGGATAAAAATTATTAACATCATGTTAAATGCCAAGAAGTCTCTATCCAACTATAAATAACTAAAGAAAGACTATAAATCCAATAAATTCGGTTATTTCAAAGAGGTCTCGGCCTAATCGGTCGAGAGAACATAGCAGATGTGCAAAATGTTTCACTTTGGTTTTATGCTACGGTCGAAGAAAATTTAATCTGTCGGGCGTGGCCAGATTCTGATTATGTAATTGAAAAGGGCCGAAAATTTTACAAGTAATTAGAAAATAGCAAACAAATTTCAATTTATTCATTGTTGTAAATTACTATACATGACCGCAAATTTAGTTGCAGATAATTGGTGTATGCGGACGACATTTCAAACCTCATTTCATTACCGCCATTTACAATATTCATATAAGTATGTACATCCTAATGCCCTATTTTATATAATTGATGCTACTGTTTAAATAACATAAGAAACTATCTAATTAGTACATTATTTAAAAATTAAAAGTGAGTAAATTAAAAAGAGACCGCTGAAGTGAGTGTGTTGCCGTTTCGGCACACTTAGCTTGGGGATTGAGCGACGATAGGCGCAGGGCGGATGGCAGAGAATTAATGCGTGTAGCGGACGATTGAGCTAAGAAGCGCACCTCGGGAGAGGCATGTATAGACTTCCATAGGCTGATGATAATAATGAAATTAGTCAGGAAATTAAAAATATATAAAAAAATAACACAACATAGAGATCTATTAAATAACATAACAATAGTCAACAGGACACAACAGAAGCGTATTATAAATTAAATTTAGTTATAGATAACTGATGAATGTTATTTTTTTTTAAATTCATCATTTTTTCAAAATTTACCTAACACTGAGAAGACCATGAAAAAACGTATCTTCTCGAAATTGAAAGGAATACTAAACTCTTGATTGTTTGGTCTTTTTATTATTTATATAAATGTTATAAAAGTTTAACGTGGTACGACGATGAGCCAAATAACGGGATAAGGGACGGAAGAAGAAGATATATATTTATATATATCATTATTGAAATATAATTTGCATATATTTCAAAATTATGTAACACATTTATTTTTTCAAAACGCTTCTTTTATATCGTCCGCTTATTAATATAGCCTCGTCTTAATATCTTTCCAACTGCAGTACTACGGGAACTACGTATCCCTGGTGTAGGACTGCCAGATCTCGAACGCCGTACGGCATTTAAGGTTGTGCCTCCGCCGCTGAAGCCGCTTCCCACCAAGGTATCGTTACCCCTATAGTTTTTAATTTCCGATCTAAATAAATGTGTAGAGAAAAATTGATTTCAATTTAAGGCAACTACAGTTTTATAAATATATCATAATTATATTCGAATTTTCTTTGTTTAAAAATTATTTTCCGGTGTATTAAAATTATTATATAAAAAGTTATTTATTCGTAAAATGAAATATATATTAATTATTTAAAACTATTATTAACTAAAAAGTTTAATCATAGCTTTTAACAACTAATTTTTATAAAAATAATGTTATAACGAAGAATTACTTTATTATAATTATTTATCAATTATTAGAAGTTAAATATTGTGTGCTAACATATGTACATATATTATAACGCACTATTGACGAAAATAGTTTAAAATTAATTAAAAACTATGATTAAACTTTTTATCTTAAGATAAAATTTGAAATTATAACCTATACGAAATTTTAATTTTATTATTAAAAATTCGTATAGGTTACGGATTAGCAAGCATTTTTACGTCGTGAAATTTTTGTGGGTATCCAGAATAATTTTTTTATCATTCGTATTTCTAAGGAAAATTAAGTATAAAATAGCTGTTAGAAATATAAAATATTTAGAAATATAAATTAAAGCTAAGACATTACCTAATAAGTCTTACGATTTCTCGTTTGTTTTAGAGTTAGAAAACTTTACTGTGATCGTTTTTGGTTTTTGAAAGACTTGTTAAGAACTTGGACGGGAGTTTCCAATTTAGTTCTTTCCATTCTCATTTAAGTCTTGGACGTGGAGGATTTTTGCCGGGAGAAGTTTCGCAGGGAAAAGTTGTGCTTCGTTTTAGCTTTTGTCTTAATGCTCGTCTTTTAGTTCGTGATCAGGTATTGAAATTATTTATTTTTTCTTAAATCGATCCATTGAGAAAATATTGTCTTATAAGCGTCGCTCAATTACGATGCACATAATGTTGTATGTTATAAAAAATAAATAAAAATGTATTCATTACCTATTTCAAAATGTAAAATAAAAAAAACAAGTTTAATTTTAGTATTTATCTATTTCAAATGTAAACATGTTTATTGATTTATTGAATATTAAGACCATTATGTACAATTTTTAAAGCGTAGAATTTTAATGCATTTAATGCTCTCAGCTTAATCGTATCTTTATATATATATATATATATATATATATATATATATATATATATATATATATATATATATATATATATATATATATATGTGTGTGTGTGTGTGTGTATATTACGGACGACCGATTGGCTCAGTGGCGCGGCCCTCCGCCCACGGAGTCAATTATTTAATATTTTTCTATACGTGTGTTTGTCACTGAATAACTCTGTAATAAGTGTCTGGATTGATTTTGATTCATTTTACGAGAAAGATGGGTTCAAGACCTAGTAGGTGGCGCTGCATTCAGATTTTCATTTTTTTTATTTTCGGAGCAAGATATCTGCCATATTGTATGTTGTTACAAATCTTGGTCAGCACTTTTATGTGTATATTTTGAACAAAAAGAAATCATGTAATAAGTAGAAAGAGTACAATATGAAAAAGAAATGATTTTTATTAGTAGTCTTTATTTTTTAATACTAATACTAAGAATTCGATAACTAAGGCAATGGCTAATATGATAAGATTTTAGAAGAGCAGATTTTGTTTTTATAAATAGCTTTTGCTTATAGTTATTATATTAAGGATATATAATGAAAATATGTGTTCTTATAAAATATCTTATATAAATCTAGTTTATCTAAAAATATTAATCCATAGTGCTACCTCCATTAAAGGTCGCCGCGATATTTAAAAATAATTAAGATTACAAAGCCTAGTTTGGCGTAAATGAGAGATTCCTAATGTCCAGCTGTGGACTTTCACGACCTTAATCGATACATATTGTAAAATAAAAGGATAACACATTATAAAATGATTTAATTTTTAGCTGTACCATTCTAAAAAAATTTATATATATATAATATACAAGTATATATATATATATATATATATATATATATATATATATATATATATATATATATATATATATATATATATATATATACTTGTTTTAATTAATTCCATAACGTTTCTCAACGTTTGTTTGTTTCTTGTAAATTCCACAAATTATAGTCTCCAAACTATCAGAATGCGTCTCTGGGTGAGTTTATACGGAAATATAAAGTTATGGTAACACTACCAAGATCCTTCGGAAAATTTTTCGTTCTGAACCAGAAGTTTCTTCTCTTCCTTTAGCGTTAGTGTCTAAGCCTCACAGTCATACGTTAGAATATGCCAAATAATCGTATTATAGATTCGGAGCTTCGTCTTTTCTTTTGTTTTTCTGCAACTGGCAGGAGGTAGCGCAGGACAGGGCACGGTGGCGTTAGATCTCTTCGGAGGCCAAGATCAATTTTGAGTCGCTGCGACAACATGGTTAGTTTTTAACACTACCGCATTCATATAAATATTACATATTCGACATATTTAAGTACAAATTGTGGCTAATGACATCATTGCTGCAATGTCATGTCCACGTATTAATAATGTACGAAACAAACATGACATGTACACTATGCATGTAGAGCGCAAAAGGTTGGTTTAATTATGAAAAATACGAAATTTTGTTTACAGATAAACTCAACTTCTACGCAATATTTCTTGTTATTTAAAAAGGTCCAACTTATTTCCCGTTCTATCATTCCTTTTTCCCCTTTTAATATTTATTACTTACATTATTACTTACATTATATAACTCGTATTATTAATAAATTTGTTCTTTTATATACAAATTTTGATATAAAATGTTCTAGATAGTACTTATATATTAAATATATATGTATATATCTCGCTCACTAGAAAATAAAAAAATTTGATTAATTCTGTTCGTGAAACAATTGGAGTCTTCCTTTTATAAATTGAATTTTGTTTCGGTTCATAAATTGAGCAGAGAATACGAAAGTACCGTTTAGAAACAAAATTATTGTTTTCATTCCCTATTTTAATTAGCGAAGATAATAAGAGTCTATATACGTTCATGTTTATGTTTATATCTTAGGGGATTGAGGGATTTACCTTAACAATTTTGAATATGGGTAATTTTAATTCAGCAAACGTTGTCTTCAATAAAATCGTCTTCAATCATTAGCAAACACACGGTATTCTTGAGACACATTTGCCTATTGATGTGGTTTTTCTTCATTTCGTACTCTACTTTTTGTAGTCTATTTATTTTTAATTGCATTTCAAATAGAGGCATGTTGCAAAATTATTACAGGAATACATATTTTTAAAGGTTAATTACATATTGTCGTAATTTAACATAAAATTTTTTAATTACCAACCACAAATTAACACGTCACATAATAAAGAATGCACAACAATAACAACAAGAAGAATATATTACACAATAAATAGGCCACAAATTCATTTATATTCCTATTCATCCGATTTTATAAAATCAAAGAATCATTAAATAACTTTAAATGTCCTAAGTCCCGACCAGGGGGACCAGGCATAGGGCAGACACGACGTTTCTCCATCTTGACCTGTCGGAGGCCATACGCTTTATTTCGCTCCAAGATAGGCCCATCTTCTGTACTTCGGCCGTCACAGTACGCCGCCAAGTTTGTTTTGGGCGCCCACATTTTCTTTCCCCTGCGGATTCCATTCGAGGGCTTGTTTGGGGATATGACTAGCGTGGCGCCGGAGAGTATGGCCTATCCATCTCCATTTTTTGTCGACGTATCTGGACATTTATTGTGTCCTCTTTGCTGATTCTCCACAGCTCTTCGTCGGAAACCATGTTATCCGGCCAACATACTTTTAAGATTCGGCGTAGGCAGCGGTTGACGAATACCTGGAGTTTGTGTACTAGTTCTTTTGTACTTTTCCATTTTTTTGTTAATTGTGTATTTGATTTAATTTAATGTCAAGTCACTACAAAAAAAATATATTTTTTAATTTATTTATGTACTCAAGCACGAGTTTCACAAACGGATTTATCATTTTGTGCGTACTAACTTTGATAAATTTCTCATTCAATTTTTTTTTTTGCTTTTAAAGTACCAAAAATATTCTAGTTTTCAACTGTTAATAAATTTCAATTATATTTATAGAAATATTATAATTAAAGTATGATAGATTAATAATCCAATAGAACTAATAAAATAGTGGTATTGTGGCATGTGCTATAAAGTTGTGTCAGACGATGTAATAAACAATAAGATCACATTTATTAATAAAATCAGGCAAGGCAATGTTATTGCAGTGGCTCAGGTGTTTTGTGTGCAAAGGTCCCGACCCTTTAGCCCTTAAGGGTGGAATTTTAAATTGTGTTTACGGTGGTATTTCCTTGGTTACCGCATCTGCCCTGGAATGTTTGCGGTGCAAACAAATTAAAACTTTCGTTTCGTCGATTTTATATAAGATTTCCTCGTCTCTCAAATATATTTCTTGGTTTGATCTACTTAGGATTCATTTATTTAAATTAAAAAGAAAAATATATTTTTTTATATCGTACAAGGCGTAATATATGTGTCAGTTTGTTAAGCTTAATAAAGAGTATTATAAAATTATAATTTGAGATGTTTTTAAATCGCTATAAAACTATTTTGTGCTGTTTACAAAAAATTACATCAAAAACAGGTTTCTGAACATTTCAAACCTAACCCTGAAAGGTGGATGCTACACATACAATTGTGTTGTAGTAAATATTATATAATTATTTATAAAAATTAAAAGGGAAATTATATTATATAAAAGAAAATGAAAACTTTCAATGATTTAGTTGTTGGAATCGATGACATATTATTATAAAATTTAAATATCAAATTTACAAATAATTTGTTCAGACCATTAAAACAATATTTAAATAATTCAGAAATTTCAAGGAATGTTGCTTCACGGTTTTATAGATAAGTTTTGTACAGATGTTAATTAACTGGAATATTTTGTTTTAATTAATATCGTTTCTGTAATTCGTTTCATATTTAATTTTAAGTATTAAACATTTGTTTTATAATAGCAGTGTATAATGAAATGTGAATGTTCTTTTTATTCAATGAACTTTAAAAAAAACAGGGATTTAAAACAGACATTTGCAATTTTGTGTTCCTGGTCATTTTTTATAGGTACAAGTAATATTTTCAAACGAGCATTTTTTTGTTTATTATTTTAGATATTGCATATTTCTTTACTTATCGCCATAAGGAAGTTAACATAAGAATTAATTTTCAATCCCAAATTCTAAATTATCAGTTTCAAAATTTTGAAATTGCATTAGATTAGAATAAATAAAAAAAACTGGTATATAATAAAAACCGATGTCAATCGATTAGCTTCAATTGTTTTTATAAACTTATAACTAGTTTGTTCGAAGTCATTAATACATCAACCCATTAATGCTTAAGTATATAGAGAGATATTAAACAATTTTATGTTTACCACATTTTCTAAACTAATAAGTTCATTCGCCCATATTTTTATTTATGAAAAATGTTTACCGATTCTCCATAAAATTGTAACCCCATAATTAGTCAAATGATAAATAATTTATAATAAAAAATGAAATTAAGAAGCAATATCATACACAATGGACCTATTAGTATCCCAGAAATAACTATAATATTAACTTTTAAAAAAATATCAGTGTAATATTAAAACAAATCTTCTTTTAAACTAAAGTTGGAGCTTTTTAAGTAAGGAGCAGTCTCTGGGAGTTCCGTATATAGGAATATATTCATCTATGAAGCATTAATTTTGCACAGCTCTAAAGTTGACAAAGTGCAGTATAATGCGCTTTGTCAACGTTAATATTAGCATGTTGACTAGACGAGTCTTCCTGAAAATTTTAAATCACTAATTGGTATGAAATTGTTCGTTCGTATTAAACTCATGCAAATGCAATATTACATTACATTACAGATCGTAAGACGCTTTACGCTACGTAAATATACTAGTGATACGTTTATATTATATTTATAATTAACAACCGCATAAGTACATATGATACTCAATCATTTAATTAATTACTTAGCTGAATCTCAGCTTACCCGTAACTTGTATTCATTTGATCTTTGACCCAAGGTGTACTGTTAGCTAATTAGACCTGTGCGAACTACCAATAATATAATGAATGCTTCTTCATAAATTTAACATTCAATCTTATTTGACTACTACAACTAAGCGACACTAACAAGCGAACTAAATGCCATTGGGCATTCTTTGTTCCAGTTAAAAAAGAAAATTGGTTTGGTGCAGCTTGTACTAAATAAAATACTAAAAATTCTATAAATTTAAATACGTACATTATTAAGAAGGAAACCACAACAACATGTAAACGTGGCAAGGTACAGAAAAATTATATTATTCTTTACCTTGCCACGATCGACTGAAATAATAGCCGTGAATAACTCTATCTTATGTAATACAACTTCACTTGAGGAATTAATTTAGGTATCGGCATCATCAACAGCCTGCAGCACTCCACTGCTATACATAGATTTCTTCAAAGACGTACCATCTAGCTCGATCTGTACGCATCCAGTTTCTGGTAGGTGCCTTGCGCAGGTCGTCGCTCATCCTAGCTGGTAGGCGAACCTATTATCTACGTATGCCAAGATACTGTCTTCACTCTACACTCGTTTATCGCAACGGTTGTTTGTTTTTTGACAAACGTAACTGGCTCTTTGCCATTCAGTTTATCTTATTGCAGAGCGGGCAAGCGAGCATAGGGCATCTAGTGGTAAGCGATCACCGCCGTCTACAGATATCCGCAATGCGATATCCGCAGATATCCGCAATGGAAGCATCTCAGATAGGTTATCGAGCTTTTGTGAACACATAAGCTCGTCCCATCGTCTCATATCTACGTCGTATTTAGGTGGGAACACCTACGTGCACAGTACGTGGCAGAAAACTATGTCTAAATCCCACGGTGGTGGACGGCTAGCTATCTGGGTGATGGAAATGGATCCCAAACAGTTTACTCACTCGGAGGATTGGTGATTTAATCTTTCGCTGGATTTTTTCACTTCGAATCATATCCATTAGAGAAAATCCGAGCATAACGCTTTCCATGGTTCACTCAGTGACTTCGAGCTTTGGATGGACAGCAGCAGCTACTTGAGTTATAAATACCAATTTGCAACCTCTAATCCGCCCAAGCGCGGTGACTATTGCGGCTGTATTGATAATAATTATTATTTAATTTATTGGTGGAAGTGAATTTTTTTACTGAATAAAAGATTATAATTGTGGTTTGATTATATTATTATCCAATTTGTACCAGTGTTATAATTTACCATTTCTTTTTTATTCCAGGAAAATTCTCAGCAGTTTTAAAGTAAGTAATTTAGAATCAAATTTTTGGTAACTTATGATTTACTTTAATGATTAGTAATAATTTGCACAAATTATAATATTAAAACTATGTATGTAAAATACATCTGTGTGATATATAATTTACTCTAATACAAACTTCATATTCGGTTTTTGATTGCGAAAAATTCTAAAAACTTATTAATTAATGAGGAACTATGTATGACTGCAACCTATCTCTAATATTTTATTTCTTTATCATTCAATTTCTCGATATGTAGGTAGAAATTTTTTAACCATCATACCTGTTCTTGAGTAAGTCATGACTATGTCTTACTTATAACCATATCCTCAACTATCCCTTTTAGTTGCTTAACTATCAACTATCCCTTTTAGTTGCTTAACTATCAACTAGCCCTTTTAGTTACGCAACTATCAAGTAACCCTTTTAGTTAGTCTTTAAAGCGCCAAAATGGCTTAATGACTGTTTACAATAGCAACCAGGACAAACGGCTTGTCTTCTAAAGCATGGGTAGTGCTACTAAACACCCCTGAACGAGCCAGGCTAGACCTTATTTAATTATTGTAGCGTTTTCGGATACAAAATGCTCTTGGAACAACGTGTGCTTGAGTTATATTTATCTTATCGGATTTTTACATTTAATTTGAAGTACTTTCCATTTGAATTTTATCTTATTTATCAATATACACAATACTTTAGCTAGGATTAGATAAAAATTCGTGTTTTTTATGGTTTTTTTTCAAAGCCTATGTATGTAGATATATATGTACATAATACAGGTTCCATTTATTGACATAGGCTATATATACTGTCGAAAATTTATCAAAAATTTTCCACGCTACAATAATACTATATTGGAAGTTGCCAGTATAAATATGATTTTATGTTCAAACTCTCAACAAAAAATCTACGGAATGAAGGAAAATTTAATTTAGTTAGCTAACCTTTTATAGTCGACCGCATTTTCCTTATTATCGAAATAAAAGTAGATACCACATGCGGCTGAAAATACATGTTGGGCTTAATAGTTAATTCTTGAGTAATTGAGTAAAACGGTCCACCTATGGTGAAACAATTTTACTCAATTTATAACGCTTTATTGCGGTTATTAAGGTTTATTGCGTGTTAGATTAACACGTTCATCGTGTGCCATTTTTCTGGAATCTTTTGAGATTCTGGAAGTGCGTTTGAGATCTATAAGAACTCTTAACCGACCTTTACTGTAGTGCATAAGAGACATAATTTTCTAGAAAACTGTTTATAATAATGTATATCACACCCGAATAAATAAGTACATTAATATGTTTTCTGTATATAGAGGTTATATTTCTATGTTTAAATTATAATATTAATTATATACATTAATATTATATATATATATATGTGTTAATCTAACACGCAATAAACCTTAATAATAAGTATTTAAATAAATTATTTAATAACGTTTGTCACAAGATATTATAGCCTCTATAGTCGTCTATGTTATCATTTTCTTTGCCTTATATTTGATACAGCTCGGAAAATTGCTTAGTAATTACATTGTTTCATGAGATGATTGGTTATTA